>PVKP010001961.1:0-52628 GCA_004027715.1 Plecturocebus donacophilus | reverse complement strand
GCTGGTTTCAAACTCCTGAGCTCAGGTCATCTGCCTGCCTCAGCCTCCCAGAGAGCTGGGTTTACAGGCGTGAGCTATTGCACCTGGTTTCCTTGATTCTTTGGGTTCCAATCAGTCACGTGTGTGAAGAAAATACTGACCCACTGGGGAAAGGAACACTGGAGAGGAGGAGGAGATGGATCCGTCAGCAGAGCCTACACAAGGCTGGGAAGAGTTGGTGTTCGCATTAGCTAGGGTAGAAAGAACTTCCAACCCACTGGGCATAGAGTGTGCCCACAGTGAGGCCCTGGAGCTAGACCGGCAGTCATGAGAGAAGTAGAGGGTCTTAAGTCTAGTTACTGAAACATGGCCTCTCGGGCCAGGTCAGACTAGAGGGAAATTTGATCTGCTAAATCCTCTGAGATTGAGCTAAAGCTTCTTAAGTCTTCCTGGTGCGCAGGAGACAGGGAGGGTCTAGAATCTTAGGGACGCTGAGCCTGTACACAGGAATTCAGTCACCCCAGCTGTGGACTCTGTTTGAGGTTGTCTATTGATACGTTTGCCCTTCTGTTATGCGTCACCCCCTCAGCAACACCTGCACTCTGTGAGGATAGAGATCTTATCTGACTGTGTCACAAGGCTCCAACCAATGCCTGGCCCGTAAATGGCACTCAATAAATATTTGTTGAACTGATGTTGAATGAATAAACTCACTCTAAACCAAACCCACCCACGAGGGAGAAACCAGATGCAGCATTATTCATTCATTCTGTGAACTATAATTGACAATAGGCCCGAAGAAACCCCTGTCAGCACATTCCTTGCTTTGTGGGAAGGTGCACTTGAGAAGCTCAAAGTAGATTCAAGAGTCGCTTTGTAAACAGAGTTGGGCTAAGGGGACTTGAAAGATCTTAAGAGCCTGTGTCACTGAGCTATGGCGCTCGATGAGTCATGCTTTCCCACACAGGGACAGGCATCCCTTGACTAACAGGATCCTGCCTTGCCCAGCACTGGCCTCTCTTCTCTGTCATTGTTCGAGAAGCACTGACAGTCTGTCCTCTCCCACTTCCCTTCTCGGCACTCCTTATCAGTCATAAAGCTTTGATCCTTTCTACTTGACCTCACATTACAGTGTCTTAGATTACACAGTGTCCCTTACTCTTTACATTTTCCATGTGAATTCAGCCACAATTTCATACATACTGCAAAAGACAAACCATCCTAGACATAGATCAAGACCTCCCACTGTCTAAGTTTCAAAGTTCCTCAGTCACTGTCCCTCGATTCCCCTATCTTTAGAAAATAAAATAATACATATCCCTTTTCCATCTAGCCTACTGGGCTGTTAAGCAAAGAAAAAAAAAAATGAAGAACACGAATACAAGTGGCTCAGAAAGTTGTGATTTAGGTTGGGTGTGACGGCTCACACCTGTAATCCCAGCACTTTGGGAAGCCGAGGCGGGTGAATCATGAGGTCAGGAAAATTAGCTGGGCATGGTGGCGGGCACCTGTAATCCCAGCTACTTGGGAGGCTGAGGCAGGAGAGTCACTTGAACCTAGGAGGTGGAGTTTGCAGTGAGTAAAGATCGCATCACTGCACTCCAGTTCAGGCGGCAGTGCAAGACTCCATCTCAAAAAAAAAAAAAAGAAGTTATGATTTAACCTTTCTAACTAAAGTTCTACACCAGATGTGCCACTAATGAACTACATGACATGAAATCATTTTGTCAGATGCTTAGCCCAGCATCTTATTCTTAAGAAGCATCCAGGAAATATTTATGATTGACGTGGCTCTGTTGCCATGGAATGAACTGAGATATCTCCCACTTTCCCAAGGAGCATGCTTTAGGAAAAATAGTCAGTCGCTTTTTAGGTAACTGTTGCGCTTTTCTTTTGTCGGTGACCGTAGGCTTGGAAGAAAAGAAGGAATTCAGAAGTTGTATACAGAAAGAGATGAAAGAAGGAGACTTGGCAAAGTGGTAGCAAGGGAGAAAACTTTTGGAGGGAGAACAGGTCTAGCTGGTGGAGTGGAGAGATCTAATTGAGCTTTGCTTTATGGTGTGTGATTTAATCCTCTTCTGTCTTCCCATGAAGCCTTCGGTAAAATCTCCTTAGTCATAAACGCTTTTGAATTTGAATGTGTAGGGGGGACGTAAACAAAGTTCTCAGTCTGGACTTGAGGTGCATAAAGACTGAGAAAAGAAAAATCATCTTCTGGTTATATTATCAATTTAAAAATAAGGAGGTGAGGCTGGGCCCAGTGGTTTACGCCTGTGATCCCAGCACTTTGGGAGGCTGAGGCAGGCAGAACACTTGAGGTCAGGAGTTCAAGACCAGCCTGGCCAATATGGTGAAACTCGTCTCCACTAAAACTACAAAAGTCAGCCGGGCATGGTGGCAGGTACCTGTAATCCCAACTACTCAGGAAACTGAGGCAGGAGAATTGCTTGAACCCAGGAGGCAGAGGTTGTAGAGAGCCGAGATTGTGCCATTATGCTCCAGCCTGGGAGATGGAGCGAGACTCCATCTCAAAAAAAAAAAAAGAATGCCTGGAATTATGGAATCAGGACTGTGGTGTGGTGTGGTCTGGCAGATGATAAGAAAACAACTGGCTCACGTAGGTATAAATATAATTTATGGGAGGCTATTGGTTTGAGCTGAGCTCCTATACTAGGTCCAACAGACCAAACCAAAATGAAGTAACTCATGCTGAAATTTCATGTCATCAATCTGAAACTAAGTTTATCTGACCTTCTACAAAATCAGGAAAGTGAGAGATAATAGCCAAATTTCCAAAAGGCCAGTTTTAGCCAGCGTGATAAGGAAGTCCCCTCTGCTTTAGCCTTTATAAGAAAAGTAACTTTGAAACGACAAATCCACTTTTTGTTTTCTGTTTCTGCTTTCTGCCTATAAAACCAACCTCCTCAGCTCAACTCATTGGAACATTCATTCTGCTTTGTAGAATGAGATGTTGCCCAATTCTGGAATTTCAAATAAAAGCCGGTTAAAATCTTTAAACTAAATTTGTTGGGATTTTGTCTTTTGACGTGGAAATCAGTGGAAGGTATTGGGACTTTGGTGTGAATGCCCAGAATCAAGAGTGAAGAACTGGGCAGTGCTTTGTCTCAGGCCTAAAAGCTTTGATATCAGTGCAGTTTGAATAGGAGCTGGTCCCAAGGAACAAGGAAAAGTGAAAGACACTGATTTTTTTTTTTTTTTTTTTTTTTGAGACAGGGTCTTACTCTGTTGTCCAGGCTGGAGTGGTATGATCTAGGCTCACTGCAACTTCTGACTCCTGGGCTCAAGCGATCCTCCCTCCGCAGCCTCCTGAGTAGCTGGGACTACATGCATACACCACTGAGCCTGCCAATTTTTTTTGTATTTGTAGAGACGGGGTTTCATCATGTTACCTAGGCTGGTCTCAAACTCCTGGGCTCAAGCCATCCCCTGGCCTCAGCCTCCCAAAGTGCTGGGATTATAGACATGTACCACTGCACCCAGCAAAGACAAAGATTTTTATTGTGCACCCACTAAGTGCTTCAAATGAATTACTTTGTCTGACCTTCACGACAATCTGCAAGGTAGGTATTGTATTCCTACCTTATAGATGAGAAAAGTTGGGACTCAGAATGGTTAGTTACTTAGCTCAAGGTCACATATGCCTCAGTGGCAGGGCCAGGATTCAGATCAGCCTGGCCTGGAGGTCTGAGGTTGGAAGCAGGTGTCACCTTAGTGACTTAGCAATGAGGTCAGTGTCTGTGTCCTCCAATCACAGTGGCAGGTTCAGTCCCCACCAACGCCTGGAGAATATGTCAGCACTTACTATAGCTTCATGTTTAGACAAAGAAAAGGCTGAGATGAGACGATCCATGAGAGTTTTTTACAGAAACACAGACCAAGAATTTGGTCTCCATATTGCCCTAGCCCTGTTCTCTTCTGGGACTGAACTTAGCGGTGCAATCCTGCTCTGCAGGAATCGGGAGTGATTTCATTCTGGTTTGTTTGCCTAAAGCAAATCCCAGAGCTACTCCTAGAGGGAAGACTTTCCTCTGCAGATGATGCAGACGTGCCCAGGCCATCCTATGTCATCTATATCCAGAGACAGTATCCAGATCTCTGTTCATGCCTCTGAGGACATGGAGTGGGCCTTTTAGCTCTCTTCAGAGCTAGAGTTTCAGGCATGTGGTTGCTGCCCTATATGACAAGGGTGGTGCATAGGTGGGAACTCCAGATGCATGTAAGGGAGCAAAAGGCTGCCCACTGGGGAGGATGCTGGGATAGCTCAGGGCTAGGCTGACCCAACCAGCTCAACCCAGCCAGTAAAGGGCAGGTCAGATCTGGCTCAGCAGGGAAGGCTGTGTAGGGGAGTGGGGCTGACTCAGGGCCTGGTGAGTCAGGTGACAACCAAGGATAGCTGTTGCCTGGGTGTTTTTAGAAAACTTTGGCTGCCAACCATTCTCTCATGGGTGCTTCGGCACCTACTCAGAAGTCGGCAGAAAAAAAGAGGGCATCTTCTGTATAAGCAGCTCTGGGTGAGGGGTATTAATATCTGGCTCTACTTGTGTTGATCCTTCCCATGAAGTACTTGGAAAACGGAGCAGAAATGAATTGAGAGGCTTCCAAATCCCTTCTGAAATTCACTTATCTTTTCTGCTCAGTTCTTTTTAGGCACCTTGCCAGATATCCAGCATAGAGGTTAAGAGAGCAGGCTCTGGAGTTAGGAGGGCCTGGGATCTAAACCTAATTGTATCATTTATGTTTGTATGACTTGGATCATGCTAAAAACAACTTTTAATTATGAAATGTTTCAAATATATATGAATTATACATATTAGTGTGATGGACTTCCATAAACTCATTATCCAGCTTGAATAATCATTAACCCACTGTAATCTTATTTCAGCTATACTCTACTTATTCCCCTTGCTCTCAATTATTTTGAAGGAAATACCAGGCACCATCACATTCCATCTTTTTTTTTTTTTTGAGATGGAGTCTTGCTCTGTTGCCCAGGCTGGAGTGCAGTTGCACGATCTCAGTTCACTGCAACTTCCCAGATTCAAGCGATTCTCCTGCCTCAGGCTTCCCAATAGCTGGAATTACAGGAGCCTACCACCACGCCTGGCTAATTTCTGCATTTTTAGTAGAGTCGGGGTTTCACCTTGTTGGCCAGGCTGGTCTCGCACTCCTGATGTCAGGTGATCTGCCTGCCTCGGCCTCCCAAAGTGCTGGGATTACAGGCGTGAACCACAGCGCCCCACATTCCATCTCTTTTAACATTTTTTTATTTTTTGAGATAGAGTCTTCCTCTGTTGTCCAAGCTGGAGTGTGGTGGTGAAATCCTAGCTCACTGCAACCTCTGCCTCGAAGCCTCAAGCAATCCTCTCACCTCAGCCTCCCAAGTAGCTGGGACTATAGGCACCCACCACCGTGCCCAGCTAATTTTTGTATTTTTTGTAGAGACGGGGTTTCACTATGTTGCCCAATCTAGCCTTGAACCCCAGGCCTCAAACGATGTACCAGATTTGGCCTCCCAAAGTGCTGGGATTACAGGTGTGAGACACCATGCCTGGCCTCTTTTAACCTCTTTAAACACTTGTTTCTTCATCTGAAAATGGGGATGATTATAGTTCCTATATCAATGTATTATATTGTGAAGTCATGCCAGAACAATGTAGAAACTCGGTAAATGAGAACTCATGTTGTTAGATAAAATATAAAAATACCCTCCAAATAACAAAGAGGGAGAATGAAAAATAAATAAATAAATAAATAAAAAAGAAAAGAAAAAAATATATATATATATACGAAAATACCCCTAGCGTGGTGGTTCACACTTGTAATTCCAGAACTTTAGGAGGCTGAGGTGGGAGGACTGCTTGAGGCCAGGTGTTCAAGACCACCTTGAGAGACATAGTGAGACCCCTCATCTCCATTAAAAAAAAAATGTAGCTGGGTGTAGTGGCTCACACTTGTAATCTCAGTTACTTGGGAGACTGAGGCAGGATGGTCACTTGTGCACAGGAATTTGAGGCCACAGTTAGCTATGATCGAGCCATTATATTCCAGCCTGGGTGACAGAGTGAGACTCGCCTCAAGAAAAACAAAAACAAAAACAAAAATTAGCTGAGTGTGATGGCACACACCTGTAATCCCAACTACACAGGAGGCTGAGGCAGGAGAATCAACTTGAACCTGGGAAGCAGAGGCTGGAGTGAGCCAAGATGGCACCACTGCATTCCAGCCTGGACAGAGCAAGACTGTGCCTCAAAACAAATGAAAAAGGAGGTCTCCGCAACCTTCCTATCTCTTTGCCTGTGTCCCTCTTTCCTCCTGGTGACCCTCCCTTGTAGCATCTGAGGAATCTGCCCTGCCAGCACTAGGCCCAGTGCTGACATCATGACAGAGTTAGGATGACTGCCTAACCTGTCTAGGCCTCAGGACGACCTGGGAGCACAGGGCACCTGAACCTGGGGTAGAAGGGGCTAGAAGGAGGCAGCGGAGACACAGGAAAGAGGGAATGAAGCTGCAGCAGCCTTGGAGGAGGACTGGCAGGCAGGAGCCAAGTTTGAGCAGAGGTGCAGCACATTTAAGCAGCAAGGTCAACAGAAGATGGGGAAGAGGAAGTGGACGTGCACGAATGTCAGGTAGAGCTGGGGTCATCTTGGGAATTTTACCAGAAATGAGTGTGTCAGTCATGGGTTTTGGTTGCAACAGAAACTGATATTTGGCATTTAGAAGCAGAACATAAATTCACTGAAAGGCTATTGGGAAGTTCTCAGAATTACTGGGAAGGCTAGAGAAACGGATTTGGAGATCTGGGCAAGAAATAGGCCACAAATTCAGTCTGTTAGGCCAAGCAGTGAGTCCATCACTGCCCCTGCCAGACCCCAAAAGAGATTCTGCAGCCTGTAGCACCACGGTGGCCAGCACTGGACCACAGAGCGGGATCCCATCCACCTCTGGAGCCTAGAGGTGCCCCAGAATCCAAATGCTGCTGCTGCTGCACCACTGCCCTCTCAGTCACCCTCACTGTGCCTGCTTCTTTGGGTCATCATCCTCCAAGAGTCCAAGTCTGGGACTGGTGCTTCTGATTGGTAGAACTCAGGTCATGTCTCCACAGCCTAGAATGAGTCTGGGGTTGGGATGAGGTTGGGAAGTGGTGCTGGGGAAGGGGCTCTGCATACTGAAGGTCATGGTGGAGTGTTTCCCAAAGACCTGACAACTGTCCATTAAAAAAGGAAGTGGGGGTGAATATTGGTGAGCGTAGGGGAATGGCATGGGTAGTAACATGACAAAAAAATATATATATATATATCATCCCTGGCCAGGCACAGTGGCTCACACTGTAATCCCAGTACTTTGGGAGGCCAAAGAGTGCAGATCACTTGAGGCCAGGAGTTTGAGACCAGCCTGGCCAACATGGTGAAACTCCCTCTCTATTAAAAATACAAAAATCAGACAGGCATTGTGGTGTGTGCCTGTAATCCCAGCTACTCGGGAGGCTGAGGTAGGAGAATGACTTGAACCTGGGAGGTGGTGGCTGCAGTGAGCTGAGATAGTGCCGCTACACTCCAGCCTGGACTACAGAGCGAGACTCCATCTCAAGGGGAAAAAAAAAGAAAAAGAAATAGCATCCCTATTTGGCCTTCAAGGACACAGGGCATGTTTGCCCTGTGGACACGAGTGCCCTGAGGGAGGGCAAAAGGTAGTGGAATCCTGAATGCATAAGCTACATGGGCAAAAGCCTGCCTTCCTCTTGGGGGTATTTTTTCTTTTATTTTTGTTTTTGATGATTGTGGCTACCTAGTAGTTGTATATATTTATCGGATACATGAGATGTTTCGATACAGACATGCAATGTGAAAGAAACACATTGTGGAAAATGGGGTATCCATTCCCCTAAACATTTATCCTTTGAGTTACAAACAGTAAAATTATACTCTTTTATTATTTATTTACTTATTGATACAGAGTCTCGCCCCATCACCCAGGCTGGAGTGCAGTGGTGCGATCTCAGCTCACTGAAACCTCCTTCTCCTGGGTTCAAGTGATTCTCTTGCCTCAGCCTCCCAAATAGCCGGGACTACAGGCACACGCCACCACATCTGGCTAATTTTTTGTATTTTTAGTAGAGACAGGGTTTCACCATGCTGACCATGCTTGTCTCGAACTTCTGACCTCATGATCTGCCTGCCTTGGCCTCCCAAAGTGCTAGGATTACAGGCATGAGACACTACGCCCAGCCTATTTTTCCTCCTTCTTCGCTTTCATTGCCTTCCTCTTCCATAGGTTCCATGTGTAATATGTTTGATGTATGTTATTAAACATGTGTGACACCTCATAAAAGAAAGTATAGTTTTGGTTTTTGTAATTTACCTGAATGGCATTGTATTATAAATCATTTTCTGTTTCCTTCGTTTCAGTTCACCATATTGCTGAAGGTGCAGTTAGAAGCTTAATAGAGCATGTGAGATAGGCCATGGGAAGCCTGCTATCCATGCAACAATACAAGAAACTTTCTTTATGGTATATGGTAGGCCCTTGAATGCTGACCTGACCTCCTCCTGAGCCTAATCCTACCAAAAAAGCTAGTCCCAACTCTGACCTCATTAGACCAGTTTTCTCTCTATGAGTGTGGGATAGGCCATGGGTAAGGCCTGCGCTGATCATCAGAACTTGGGGATATTTCTGTGAGGAAATAGGAAAGCATTGTTCTTTGCTTAGCTTGTTTGCCAGTTTATTACTTACTTATTTATTTTTGAGAGGGAGTCTCCCTCTCTCACCCAGGCTCGAGTGCAGTGGCACTATCTCGGCTCACTGCAACCTGCCTTCTGCATTCAAGCAATTTTCCTGCCTCAGCCTCCTGAGTAGCTGGGATTATAGGCCTGTGCCACCACATCTGGCTAATTTTTTTTTTGTATTTTTAGTAGAGACAGGATTTCACCATGTTGTCCAGGCTAGTCTCAAACTCCTGAACTCAAGTGATCCACCCACCGTGGTCTCCCAATGTGCTGGGATTACAGGCGTGAGCCACCACGTCTGGCTGCCAGTTTATTAATAAGCAGAAGTGCTGAATTGGGTCTGAATTTTCATAATAGCCAATTTTCAAACCCAAGCCAACCCTTTGTGATCTGGTCTAACTCAGTGAGCATCCATTGTATTTTATTTAGTTATTCTCCTAGTAATAGATGCTCAGATTGTTTCCAATCCAACATCTAACTACCGCAAACAAAGCCATGATGAACCTGTGTGGGAATTTCTCTTGAACGCCCCAGGAATGGTGCTGTTCAGTCACAGGTATGTACATCACTTATTAAACATTGCCTGGTTGCTTTCCAGAATGGCTGGGCCAGATTGAATTTCCATCAGCTATGCATGAGAGTTCTCATCTCTTCACATCTTTACCAACACTTGGTATTATCCGTCTTTCTAATTTTTGCCATGCTGATAGATGGAAAATATTGTTTTACTGCTTAAATTGTAATTTCTCTGGTTACAAATTTGAATGTTTTGTATTAGAACGTTTCTTCATATAGTCATGCACTTCTGTGAATGACCCCTTCTTCTGTTAGTTTTATTTTATTTTTTGAAATAAGATCTCTCTTTTTCTCTCGGGTTTGAGTACAGGGGCACCACCACAGCTCACTGCAACCTTGAACTTGTGAGCTCAAGTGATCCTCCTACCTCAGCCTCCTGAGCAGCTAGGACTACAGGCGTGAGCTACCACGCCCAGCTAATTTTATTTTTTGTAGAGACAGGGTCTTGCCATGTTGCCTACGCTGACTGTGAACTCCTGGAATCAAGTGATCTTCCTTCCTCAGCCTCCCAAAGTGTTGGGATTACAGGCACAAGCCATTGTGCCTAGTCTTCTTGGTTTATTTTAAATTTGTAAATGTGAAATGTAATGTTAACCATAATTTATTGTATAGCTCTTTAGTTACAAGGCAGTTAACCTGGAAAGTGGTTTTCAAACCATCTTAGTCTTAGACATTTCTATTACCTGCCAGTGGTAGCTTAATCTGGATACTTCTATGGGATTATGCCATCAAACTCAAGCACAATGTTCAATTATGGGTGTCATACTTTGAGAGAGACATAAGCAAAACAGAATGATGGTGATGGTAGTTTTCTGAGAATCATCTTGTATGAAAAGAGTTTCAACACCTCAGAAGGGGAAAAAGAGAGAGGGTTAACTTGAAGCAGCCTAGAGGAAAACACCAATACTATCTTCAGATAGTTAAAGTGCTGTCATGTGAAATTGGGGTTTTCTATGTTGCTTTAGAGGATGGAATTAAAACAAATGGGTGATGTTATAGAAAACAAGTTACTCTCATTCTATGCAAAGTATTTTGTCAGAAATACCCAGCCCTGCAATCGGCTGTCTGCATGGCAAGCTCACTGGCCATGCTGACATAGAGGCTGGTTGCAGCATTTCTGCATAGAGCAGGAAATTAGTTATGACTTCCAACATTTCTCCCAATACAGATACAATTTAATTGTTTATTGAGCTCCTACTATGTGCAAGACACTGGGCCGAGGTAGGAGGACTGCTTGAGGCCTGGAGTTCAAGACCAGCCCAGGCAACATAGTGAGCAATTATCTCTATAAAAAAATAAAATACATTAGTCAGGCATCATGGCACATTCCTGCAGTTCTACCTACTTGGGAAACTGAAGCAGGAGACTCAATTGAACACAGAAGTTTACTGTGGGAACAAAGAAGATACTGTGGGAAAGAATACTCATCCACCTTCTCTGGAGGTTAGCATGTGGAAACTAGGGTAGAAAATAAGACTCATTGGCTAGGGCCTGGAGCCCCTCAAATGCCAACTGAGATTAGCATTTCAGAAATGAGGCATCTTTGGCAGTGGACTAGAACAAATACATCCAATGGGCTGGGGAAGACTCCTGGGGCAATCATTTTCTTTTATTTTCTTTTTTTGAGACAGGATCTTGCTCTGTTGCCCAGTCTGGAGTACAGTGGTGGGATCTTGGCTCACTGTAACCTTTACTTCCCAGGCTCAAGCAATCCTCCTGCATCAGCTCCCAGAAGCTGGGACTGTAGGCATATGCCACCATGCCTGGTGGACCAATCATTTTCTAACAAGAGGAGGCCTGAGTCAAGATATGCAGGCAGAGCAGAATACTGACAGGCTGCCAGCCACTATGCTATCAGTACTTAGCATCAGAAAAGTCCAACCAAGATCTGTCCTCATGAAGTCCCTGCAGGAAGACTGTGGGTGTGAACACAGGAAATAAGCAGTAGTAAATACACAAAGTCCTGGAGACTGGAGGGGAATGTTTTACAGCAAGATGATGACGTAGCAGTGGGCCGGTCCTTCCAGGGAAGACTCCATTCTTAGGAAGGACACGAAGAGTAAGTTGGGGAGGGATAAAAGATTAAGAAATCAGGTATAGGGGTTGGGCGCGGTGGCTCATGCCTATAATTCCAGCACTTTGGGAGGTCGAGGCAGGTGGATCACGAGGTCAGGAGATCAAGACCGTCCTGGCTAACACAGTAAAATCCAGTCTCTACTAAAAGTACAAAAAATTAGCAAAGTGTGGTGGTGGGTGCCTATAGTCCCAGCTATTTGGAAGGCTAAGGTAGGAGAATCATTTGAACCAGGGAAGCAGAGGTTGTAGTGAACAGAGATCGTGCCACTGCACCCCAGCCTGGGCGACAGAGCGAGACTCTGTCTTTAAAAAAAAAAAAAAAAAGAAATCAGGTATAGAGACTGAACATGAGTGGGAACAGTGGTAAAGATGATTCTGCCTCAATTTCTTTGGAGGCAGGCATTTTTTTATAAGGTAGAGGCAGATCCTAAAAGCTTAAGTTGAAGACTAGAACCATGAACTCGTCAGCTGTGCTTTTCCTAGAAAAATACAGAGATAATACCTTAATTAATAATATAAACATATAAATATGCCTATTTTTTTCTTGGCTTTGCATATATTTGTACTACTATTTTATTTCTTTTTTTTTTTTGAGACAGTGTCTCACTGTTGCCCAGGCTGGAGTGCAGTGGCAGAATCATGGCTCACTGCAACCTCTGCCTCCAGGGCTCTAGCAATCCTCTCACCTCAGCCTTCTGAGTAGCTGGGATCACAGGAGCGCACTACCATGTCTGGCTAATTTTTTCTTAATTTTTAAGAGATGGGGTTTCACTATATTGCCTAGACTGGTCTGGAACTCCTAGACTTAAGCTATTTGCCTACGTTGGCCTCCCAAAGTTCTGGGATTACAGGCATGAGCCTCTGCACCCAGCCTGGATTACATTTTTTGTTATTGTTGTTGAGACAGAGTCTTGCTCTGTCACCTAGGCTGGAGTGCAGTGATGCAATCTCGACTCACTGTAACCTCGGCCTCCCAGGCTCAAGCGAGTCTCCTGCCTCAGCCTCCCAAGTTGCTGGAATTACAGGCACTTGCCACCATGCCTGGTTAATTTTTGTATTTTTAGTAGAGATGAGGTTTCAACAAGTTGGCCAGGCTGGTCTTGAACTCCTGAGCTCAAGTGATCTGCCCGCCTTGGCCTCCCAAAGAACTGGGATTACAGGTGTGAGCCATCCCGCCTGGCCTCTGGACTACATTCTGTATAGAGCAATTTTGAAAAAAAGCATAAGCCCTAAACTAGCACTAGATTGGCATTTTCTTTCACTGTCTCCACTTCTATGAAAGATTTTTTCATAACTCCAAGTTTATCCTTTAGGCCTATGTAGATCCCCATTTTATTCTTTTTTCTAGAGTCAGAGATCTTCCATGCCTTGATCACTTCTGCTTGCTTCACTGGCAGATATAGCTTGATGCTTAGGCCTCACTCCAGCAAAACCTTTAATTAACTTTAGAGAATCCAAACACTAAGTACTGGCTGAGCCTCTCAATCCTCCCAATTCTCACCTTGACGTAATATGATGTCTTGTGGAGGTTTTTTTCTCTTTTCCCTTGCCCATATAGTCTAAGCTCTGCATTAATAGTGTGACCTCTGGGAAGTCTCTGACTTCTCTAAGCCTCAGACTCCTCATCAGTAGGTTACGTGCAGGGGTCGAATTACGGCCTCTGGAAAGGTCCTAATTTCTCTGAGCCTCAGACTCCTCATCAGTGGGTTACAAGCAGGGGTTGAATTATGGCTGGGCACGGTGGCTCATGCCTGTAATTCCAGCACTTTGGGAGGCCAAAGTGCATGGATTGTTTGAGCCCTGGAGTTCAAGACCAGCCTGGGCAACATGGCAAGAGCCCGTCTCTACAAAAAATATAAAAATTAGCCGGGCATAATGGTGCACATCTGTAGACTCAGCTGCTGGGGAGGCTAAAGTGGGAGAATTGTTTGAGCCCGAATGGTTGAGGCTGCAGTGAGCTGTGATTGTTCCACTGCACTGCAGCCTGGGTGACAGACATCCTACCTCAAAAAAAAAAAAAAAAAAAAAAAAAGTATAATCCTGGCTGGGCGCAGTGGCTCACACCTGTAATCCCGGCACTTTGGGAGGCTGAGAAGGGAGGATCACCTGAGGTCAGGAATTTGAGACCATCCTGGTCAGGCATGGTGGCTCATGCCCTAGTTTAGGGCTTATGCTTTTTTCAAAATTGCTTTATAAGGAATGTAGTCCACGGCCCAGGCGCAGTGGCTCACGCCTGTAATCCCAGCACTTTGGGAAGCTGAGGAGGGCGGATCCCTTGAAGTCAGGAGTTCAAAACCAGCCTCGCCAACATGGTTAAACCCTGTCTCTACTAAAAATATAAAAATTAGATAGGCATGGTGGTGGTGCCTCTGATCCCAGCTACTTGGAAGTCTGAGGAAGGAGATTCACTTGAACCCAGGAGGCAAAAGTTAAGCCAAGATTGTGCCACTGCACTCCAGCCTAAGTGAAAGAGTCAGACTTTATCTAAAAAAAAAATTCTATGATTAATAATTTGTTAATAAATATAATTACTTCTTAAAGTTTCAGAATATGAGTTCAAAGGGAAAAGTTTCTAAGTGATGAAATTGTTAGTTACAAGATAAAAAATAAAGTCAAAAAATCTTTTCTACTGATACACATTTGTACATATTTATGGAAGTATGTGTGATATTTGATACAGGCATACAGTGTGTAATGATCAAATCAGGGTAATGGGGGTATCTGTCACCTCAAACATTTATCAGTTGTGTTGGGTTTTACAAATTTTTCAACTGTCCATTATCCCCCAAATATTAGTGGTATTACTCTCCAAATTAGGCTTTTTTTTTTTTTGAGACAGAATTTTGCTCTTGTTGCCAGGCTGGAGTGCAGTGGCGCGATCTTGGCTCACTGCAACCTCCCAGGTTCCAGTGATTCTCCTGCCACAGTCTCCCATGTAGCTGGGACTACAGGTGCACACCACCACACCCAGCTAATTTTCATATTTTTAGTAGAGACAGGGTTTTACCATGTTGGCCAGGATGGTCTCCATCTCTTGACTTTGTAATCTGCCTGCCTCGGCCTCCCAAAGTGCTGGGATTACAGGCATGATCTACCATGCCCAGACCAAATTAGGCTTTCTACACGAAAAAATCTTGGCTGGGTGCATTGGCTCATGCATCTAATCCCAGCATCTTGGGAAGCCAAGGTGGATCACTTGAGGCCAGTAGGTTCGGGTTGCATCGAGGCCTCTGCACTCCAGCCTGGGCAACAAGCAAGACCCTGTCTCAAAACAAACAAACAAGACCTTTAATATTTCATTTTTTCACAGATGGAGTCCACTCTATTACCCAGGCTGGTGTCAAACTCCCGGGCTCAAGCAATCCTCCCACTTCAGCCTCCTGAATAGCTGGGACTACAGGTTCAGTCACTGTACCCAGCTTAAAAACATTTAAGACTTTTTTTTTTTTTTTGAGACTGAGTCTCACTTTGGCACCCAGGCTGGAGTGTAATGATATGGTCTCAGCTCACTGCAACCTCCGCCTCCCGGGTTCAAGCGATTCTCCTGCCTCAGCCTTCAAGCAGCTGGTATTACAGGTGCATGACACCATGCCCAGCTAATTTTTGTGTTTTTAGTAGAGACGGGGTTTAACCATGTTGACCAGGCTGGTCTCGAACTCCTGACTTCATTATCCGCCTGCCTCGGCCTCCCAAAGTGCTGGGATTACAGGCATGAGCCACCGTGCCCAGCAAGACTTTTAAGATACTTTATAACATTGGGGATTGAGTTAATCTAACTTATTTTTAAAGGAATAATAAAGTAAAAAGATTTTTCCTTCTGACTCTGAATTGATAACATACTTGTGCTGCACTGACCATCGCTCACTTTGTGATTTGCATAGCTAGTCTATTTTAGAATTATTATCGTAAGGCATTCCCAACTGAAGTCAGAATGATTCATAGAGGATAAGAAGGTTTAAGTGAGGCCCGGCGCGGTGGCTCACTCCTGTAATCCCAGCACTTTGGGAGGCTGAGGTGGGTGGATCACCTAAGGTCAGGAGTTTGAGAGCAGCCTGGCCAACGTGGTGAAACCCTGTGTCTACTAAAATTACAAAAATTAGCCAGGTGTGTTGGCGCATGCCTGTAATCCCAGCTACGCAGGAGGCTGAGGCAGGAGAATAACTTGAACCTGGGAGGTGGAGGTTGCAGTGGGCTGAAATCTGCCACTGCACTCCAGCCTGGGTGACAGAGTGAAACCCAGTCTCAAAAAAAAAAAAAAAAGGTTTAAGTGACATGACTAGGAGCAATTAGAGAAAATGACTGAAGAGAGATGCATTAGTGAAGACAAGTATCTTTGGCAAGGCTGCCTTAGGGGTGGCTGGGAAGAAAGGAAACATGTAAGACTGAAACGTAAGAGGGAAATGTAAGACGGAATTGCCTGAAAGTCTAACTTTAATTACATGTCAAACACACATTTTGGTGACTTGGCGATTGTGGGGTGGTGTGTGTAAAAATGTAGTTTTTACTTTTCTAACCGTTTCTTACTTTCCACGTCTGAGCGTTTTCCACTTTATCAGGTTGAACCAGCTCACCAGGTTCAACTCCTGTGCCAGCACACCTAGGCGTGCTTAAGGGATGGATGACCCTGAGAATGGAAGGTCAGCAGCATACATATTGCAACTACAGAAGGGAAGAAGAGAAAAAGAGCAGTGTAAATACGACTGATGGGGAGAGAGGTCAGAAGTGGGTAAAACAAATGAAAAGAGAATGTGAGGATGGAGGCTGTGTCGGATTGGGGGTAGGCTTGACCACCTTTCAATTTTCTTTTTTTTTTTTAAATGAGACGAAGTCTCGCTCTCTCGCCCGGCTGGAGTGCAGTGGCAAGATCTCGGCTCACTGCAACCTCTACCTCCCAGGTTCATGCGATTCTCCTGCCTCAGCCTCCAGAGCAACTGGGACTACAGGCGCGTGCCACCACGCTCGGCTAATTTTTTTTTTTTTAGTGTTTCATCGTGTTAGCCAGGATGGTTTCGATCTCCTGAACTCGTGATCCACTCGCCTCGGCCTCCCAAAGTGCTGGGATTACAGGCATGAGCCACCTCGCCCGGCCCACCTTTCAATTTCCAACCCAGTAGTACGACTCTGCTGGCAAGCAAAGGCTCCATCTCCTCTGTGGAGAGCTCTCGGGTTCTCCCGGATTCCTAAGGACCGGCAAAGGCCTAGAGCAGGTTCTCTGAGCATCGCACGTAACCTTCCACTTCGCTGGGTTGTTGTTCCTGCGCCCAGGTGTTCCTGAGCCTTCCTCTCCTCGCCCAGGAAGAGGCTGTGAGGTTTACATCATCCCAACCCAAGCAGCATGGCCAGGTTTTCTATCTCAAACTCTTGCTGTAGAAGTGAACCGGGACGGAGCGCTCAAGTTTCCCCGTCAGGGTTGGCCCAGGCGCGGCGAGGAGGGGGAGCGGGTGACACGCCGGGAGGAGTCTCGTTCTAGCAAAGAAACTATTAAATGACCCAGGGCACTTTTTCTCATGCTTACGAGCTCCACCTACACGGGAACACATGGCCACCTAAGCCCGTCGCTGCGCCCAGACCTCTGGCTCGACACACCCGACAAACGCTGTGCAGAGAAACTGCAGCGCAGACCAGTGGACGACCCCGGGAAAAGAAGGAGGTGCGCGGTGCGGAAAGCGTGTCCCAGGGGGCTCTGCGCCTGCGTAGTAGCTAGGCAGCGACTCCCGAGGGGCGTGCTCGTAAGGCCGCGCACCCTATCAGGCGGCCATAGGGAGCGCGCCCGCGGCCTCGCCCTCTCTCGCCCCTCCCTTCTCCCCTCTGGGTCCGGCTTCAGACTGAGGCTTGGAGACCGGAGGGAGCGCTCCACTCTCCACTCAGGCGCGCCCCAGGCCCTCTTGTGCGCGTGCGCAGAGGCAGACCGCAAGGCGAGGGCGCGAGGGAAGGGAGGGCGTACGTGCTTGCGTGCGTCTCAGGCAGCGCGCACGCTGGCGTGAGAGGGCACGGGGGAAAGGTGGCGGTGGCCGAGGTGGCTCGGCTTCCTGGGGATATGTAGCTGGGCTCGTCGACTTCGGGGTCCTTCTTCGCTGTTCTCGAGGCGTGCTAGCGCAGAGTTTCTGCTCCGGGGAGCGACTGTCTACACGCCCGTTGCGCCTCCTCGACTGCAGAGCAGGCTTGCTCGCCCGTGGGAGCGTCCCGGCCGAGAAGCACTGAGGGGGGAGGGGAGGCCATTTTGTCCCGACCGACTCCCCGGAACCGGGCGGAGCGGCTGGGAGAGGCTGCGGAGCTGCGGTCGCCGCCCTCGGAGGCACTGGACGCCGCCACTGTCGGGGCTTCCTCGAAGCTGTTCGTTGGTCGCCCGCACCCTCTCGAGCCTTCCTTTTTCCCACGCTTCCCCGTCCTCCGGCCTGAGAACGCCCGCGTGAGTAGTTGGCCGTAGTGAGAGGGACCGATCCCTTGGGGCCGCCGGCGGCGAGAGCCCGAGCCGCTCCTCCCAATGGCGAAGAAGACGTACGACCTGCTTTTCAAGCTGCTCCTGATCGGGGACTCGGGAGTGGGGAAGACCTGCGTCCTTTTTCGTTTTTCGGATGATGCCTTCAATACCACCTTTATTTCCACCATAGGTAAGACCTGTGGGAGGACAGTGTACGGTCTCGGTAGCTGCAAACCGTTTATTTTACTCCAGACATCTTGCTTCCCGTAATATACGCCTTTGTTTCAGTGATTCCGATTCCAAACGACAGACTCAAGTTACTTGTTTGAATCGGCATCGAGCTTACTGGGGCGGGGTCTTCCATGCTTTCCATCCGGTCTTTTGCTTTCTAGTCTCCCACTATGCTCAGTGCCTTCGGTTACAAAATATGCATCATTTAACCACGTTCCAGAACCTTATTTCTTCAGGCGACTGGACTGGCTTTTTCCACATTTGCGTGGAATTACTAGATGTGTGATATATTTCAGGTATTTATTTCAGTGGTTGCGATTGAAGCAGTACTAGCTATTTGGGAAAGGCCTGAATTTATACTCTGGGGCAAAGAGAAGATTCCATGTGGTCATAACTTAGAGTAAACTTGAGGGTTTGTGTGAAGAATAATTAAGGCAAATTAGAAGGGAAAAGTGAGTTGCCCTCATTTTAATCCGTGAATGTGTCAAACAATCGGAGGCCCTTCGCGCTTGGGGTGGGACTCTGGCATATTTGCCTCAGTGCTTTTCGAGACATCAACAGAAACAGTAATCTGAGGGAGATGATCAGTTTCTGTCCTCAAATCCAACAGAATGAAGTCAAGTTCTCTCTTCTGTTTTGACTGTAGTTGTTTACAGGAAAGTATTTTGCCAGTCATAGCCCTAAGGACCTCTAATGTACTTTCACCACGTTTCAGAATTACTTAGTGTGGAAGTAAGAGCTAAAGAGTGACCTTTTAAATCGAATTTCCCGTTTAGGAGAGGAAAAGGGAAGGCTCTAGGAAAGTCCCTTTTGAATCTGGTTAGAAAATTTAGTGGCGCTGATGCTAATTGTGCTAAATTAATTGTGAAACTCATCCGCTCACCATTAAATTTCTTGAAGACACATGGCTGCCTCTGTCACTTGAAGCCCAGTACTCAGCATTGTGGCAGTGTAGTTTAACCCATTTTTAAATGTAATTTTCTGTTGAGACGATTTTAAAAAGCAGCTGCAGTTGTCTTTGAACTCTGGAAATTGTTAAACTGATTTGAAACAATTTATACCGCTACTGAAATAATTTGGTTTGGATTTTTTTGTATATGACAAATATCTACTTCATTCTCATAAAAGAAATTATACTGAAATTAAATTGGACACGTGACTTTTAAAAAATAGATTTTTATTTTGCTCACCCTTTTTGGGTGTAAATTACAATTCTTATTTCCAGAGTATCTTACTGTTCTCTTGGTCTTTCACAAATTTTATATGAAACTTAGAACTTGTTCTCTAACTTCTGGATTAGAGAACACTAGCACTTAGCACTAGCGCTTCCCTAGCACTAAGTTTGCTTTTAACACTTCACTTTTAGCTGTAGCTGGGTGGGGTTAGGTGATCAGATGGGTCAGCAAATATTTACTGAGCACCTAATGCTGGGAAGTGTTAGGCACTGGGAATAAATGGTGAACACAACAGACCCCTTGAGGAGCATTCCAGTGAGGTCAATCATAATAGTGTGGAAGGTGCTACAGTAGTAACCATAGGGAGGTGGATTGGCTAGCCTGAATCATGAGGAGTCTGAGTAGGCTTACATAGAGATGGTATCTAAAATGATGAAGTCTGAAGGACTAATAGGAATTGGGTCAGAGGGGTGGGATAAGGCCTTTCTGGAAAAGGGAGTATAGAACAAATGTATAGTAAGGTTGAGGATTTAGTTCACGCGGTCAACTTTATTTATTTTGAGACAGAGTTTTGCTCTGTCACCCAGGCTGGAGTGCAGTGGTGTGATCTCAGCTTACTGCAACCTCCACCTCAGGGGTTCAAGCAATTCTGCTGCAGCCTCCTTAGTAGCTGAGATTAAAGGTGCCCACCACCATGCCTGTCTAATTTCTGTATTTTTAGTGGAGACTGGGTTTCACCATGTTGGTCAGGCTGGTCTTGAACTCCTGACCTCAAGCACTCCACCGCCTCAGCCTGCCAAAGTGCTGGGATTACAGGCGTGAGCCACCATGCTCAGCCATGTGGTCAGCTTTAACTTGTCATCAGGAACAGTGGTGGATAAACAGAATTAGAAGCAAAGCATTAACTTTGTCCACTCCAATCTTTTTGTAAAAGGTACATGCCCCCATGTAAAACTCAATCCTCTAAGATAATGGTATAATATTTTTGTAGTCCTTTTACTTGGGAAGATGTGTGATGATTTTGGATCAAATCTGCTGGGTTGAAATCCTGGTTCCACAGGTTACCACCTGTGCAACTTTGGCAAATAACTTAACTCTTGGCTTCAGGTTCTTTAGAAGTGTTAATAATGGTATCTACCTCATAGGGTAATTGTGAAGATTTTATGAGTTAGCAAGAGTAAAGCACTTTGCACTGTGCCACGCACTTTGTAGGAGCACAGTCCATATTAGCTATGTATAGAATATGTGTCTCTTCTGCTGTGGAAGTGTGGCAGAACATGTTATTCTGTGGATTGAACGTCCTGCGCGTAGTGGTATCCAAGTATTTGTTTGTGCTCCACTAAATGATTTCTTTTTTTTCTGAGATGGAGTTTCGTTCTTTTTGCCCAGGCTGGAGTGCAGTGATCTGATCTTGGCTCACTGCAACCTCTGCCTCCCAGGCTTAAGTGATTGTCCTGCCTCAGCCTCCGGAGTAGCTGGGATTACAGGTGCCCACCAGCACACTTAGCTAATTTTTTGTATTTTTACACCTGTAATCCTAGCACCTTGGGAGGCCAAGGTGGGTGGATCGCCTGAGGTCAGGAGTTCGAGACCAGCCTGGCCATCATGGTGAAACCCCATCTTAAAAAAAAAAAAAAAAAAAAACAGAGTTTCACCATGTTTGCCTGGCTGATCTCGAACTCCTGACCTCAGATGATCCACTCGCCTCAGCTTCCCAAAGTGCTGAAATCACAGGCGTGAGCCACTGTGCCCACCCTCCCTCTTTTTTTTTTTTTTTTTTTTTGAGATGGAGTTTCGTTCCTGTGGCTCAGCTTGGAGTGCAGTGGTGCAATCTTGGATCACTGCAACCTCTGCCTCCCAGGTTCAAGCGATTCTCCTGCCTCAGTCTCCCAAGTAGCTGGCATTACAGGTGCGCACCACCACGCTGAGCCAATTTAGTGTTTTTAGTAGAGACGGAGTTTCATCATGTTGGTCAGGCTGCTCTCCAACTCCTGACCTCAGGTGATCCACCCACCTCAGCCTCCCAAAGTGCTGGGATTACAGGTATAAACCACTGCACCCAGCCCCACTAAACAATTTTACTTTAGATTCTTCATTTTCGTACTTTCCTGTAAAAATGTTTTCATATTTAAGATGTTGAATAGTGTAAATTGAGAAAATGAATTCTAAGTACAGCTTGAACACATTCATGTATTAGCTCTGTATGCACAGGTTTAGAAGTCTACCATTGAGTTTAACTGGTGCCATCCAAGTGAAATAATGTGAGCCACAAATATTACTTTTAATAGCATCTTTTTTTTTTTTTTTTTTTTGAGATGGAGTCTTCGTTCTGTTGCCCAGGTTGGAGTTCAGTGGCGCAATCTTGGCTTACCACCTCCCAGGTTCAAGTGATACTCCTATCTCAGCCTCCCAAGTTGCTGGGATTACAGGCATCTGCAACCATGCCCAGCTAATTTTTGAATTTTTTTTAGTAGAGACAGAGTTTCACCATGTTGGTCAGGCTGGTCTTGAATGCCTTACTCAGGTGGTCTGCCCACCTTGGCCTCCCAAAATGCTGGGATTACAGGTATGAGCCACTGAGCCCTGCCAAATAGCCACATTTTAAAAAGCAAATTTTAATACTATATTTTAACTCATATGTAAAATGTTATTTTATTGTGTAATCAAGACTTAAAAATTGCTGAGGGCAGACTCAGTGACTCACACCTCTATTCCCAGCACTTTGTCAGGCCAAGGTAGGAGGATTGCTTGGACTTAAGAGTTTGAGACCAGCCTGGGCAACATAGTGAGACCCTGTCTGTATGAAAAAAAATAAAATAAAATTGTTGAGGTATTTTGCCTTCTTTTTCTCTGGTTTGTAAGCTATGCTTACAACTCATCTCAGATTAGGTATATTTCTACATGGATATATATTGTGTAATGAAAAAATAAATTTTAGAAAGTTATATTTCAAGTGATTAATAGCCACATGTGGCTAGTGGCTACCATACTGGGTGGTACTTGTCTAAACAATCTAAAGTAGCCAGTTGGCCAATATGCAGATGACTAGAAATGCTTTGAATGCAGACCGCTTTCAGCAATGTGTTAAATTTTATCAAATGACTTGGGTTTGTTGTTTAAAAGATTAAATCTCACTCTGTCACCCAGGTTGGAGTGCATTGGTGCAATCATAGCTCACTGCAGCCTTGAACTCCTGGGCTCAAGCAATCCTTCTTCCTTAGCCTCTCAAGTAGCTGGGACTGTAGGTGAGCATCATTGCATCTGGCTGGATTGTTTCTAAAATCTAGAGCATTCTTTAAGTATAAGTGATAATGAAATTTGTGAGTGGTCACTTGATTGTTAAAACATCCTGAGGGCTGGGCATGGTGGCTCAAACCTGTAATCCCAGCACTTTGGGAGGCTGAGGTGGGAGGATCACTTGAGGTCAGGAGTTTGAGACCATCTGGGCAACGTAGTGAGAACCCCATCTCTACAAAAACAGAAAATTAGCAGGACATGGTAGCATGTTTTCTGTAGTTTTAGCTACAGGGGAGGCTGAGGTTGGAGGATCACTTGAGCCCTGAGTTCCAGGGTGCAATGAGCTCTGATCATGCCACTGCACTCCAGCGTGGGTGACAGAGCGAGACTGTGTGAAAAAAACAAAACAAAAAACATCCCAAGGTTTGTATAGTAGGTGATATCTTGCAGATGTTCAGAAGGACCAGACAGCCAAAATAAGGCAGTCCCTCATTATTTCAGGTACAGTCCTTTTAGTTTCTTATTGGCTATTGGTTTTTTTAAGAAATAATTTTTATAGATTTATAGGATGGTGTTCACAAAGACTACTGTATTTGAATTTTTTTTTATATTTTTAGTTCTCTTACATCTGTGTTAGGAATTATGTATTATATTACTGAACAGATTTGTTGCAGACTGCTGCAAAAACAAGTTACTGGTATGTTACACTCAACCAATCTCAAAACGAATCTAAGGGCACCAGAATATAAGTTGCACAAGGGCAGAAATCTTTTGTCTTTTGTCTCATATGTGCTAAACACCTGGAAGAGTACCTGCGCTTAATGGGTGCACCATAAATAATGAATGAAGGCAGACAGGTGATACAATCAGGATCCTCTTAATGCAAATTGGGACTAGTTTATTTAAAATTTTTCCTTTTTACCTGCTTTCTGATCATTGTATGAAGTAGATTGGGATTGGGCTTAAGAATATGAGCTGTGGTCAGGCCCCGTGGCACATGCCTATAATCCCAGCACTTTTGGGAGGCTGAGGCAGGCAGATTACCAGAGGTCAGGAAGTTGAGACCAGCCTGGCCAATAAGGCAAAACTCTGTTTCTACTAAAAATACAAAAATTAGCTGGGCATGGTGGTGCGCACCTGTAGTCCTAGCTGCTTGGGAGGCTGAGGCAGGAGAATTGCTTGAACCCAGGAGGCAGAGGTTGCAGTGAGCCGAGATTGTGCCACTGCATTCGAGCCTGGACAACAAGAGTGAGACTCTGACTCAGAGAAACAACAACAAAAAAAGAATATTAGCTGTTTGGCTAATAGGGCAAGACTGCTCTTAGAAGTTGAAAGGTTGTATAAAAGATAGTCTTGAGAGAGTTACTGCTTTTGGATGAGCAGATTTCAGTGGTTGATTTGACCATAACCATCTTGGTAGTATGAGCTCAGGAACGCATTTCTCATCAGTGATATGGGAATTACATAAGACTTGTCCCCAAAGCACAAGTTTTTAGTGGGCTGCTTCTATACTGGATATGCTACCTTTTGATATCATTAATTCTTTCACCACAAGACTTAACTCCTTTTTTCACAGGAAATATGTTCTATTGGGAATTGGAGTCTCTGGGCTCCATGTCAGTAATCAAGTTGGTAAAGGCTGTTGTCCCTGAGAGAGTTATAATACATACATTTTGTTGTCAGGATGTTTTTGCTAAGTTTTGGAAGAGTAGGTTGGTTCCACTAACCATCGTTAAAACAATTGATTAGGCTGAGTGCTGTGGTTCACACCTGTATTTCCAACACTTTGGGGGCTGAGGGAGGAGGATAGCTTGAGCTCAGGAGTTCAAGACCAGCCTGGGCAACTTAGACCACATCTCTACAAAAAGATCTTTTAAATAAAAAAATTAGCTGGGTGTGGTGGTGCCTACCTGTAGTTCCAGCTACTCAGGAGGCCGAGGTGGGAGGATCACTTGAGCCCAGGATTTTGAAGCTGCAGTGAGCTATGATTGCACCATCACACTCCAGCCTGGGTGACAGGTGAGATTCTGTCTTAAACCAAAAACCCCAAAAAACTATCCAGAGTGCTTGCTTTGGCAGCATATATACTAAAATTGGAATGATATGGAGATTAGCATGGCCTCTGTACAAGGATGACCCACAAATTTGTGAAGTGTTTCATAATTATTATTTTTTAAAAGAATCTATCCAGATACGCTCCAAAGAAGATAAACAGTTGGCAAATAAGCACATAGAAAGATGTTCAGCATCACTAATAATTAGGGAAATGCAAATCAAAACCACAATGAGATGTTATTTTGCCACCATTAGGATAGTTATAACAACAACAAAAGACAAAAACAAATTGCGATTGTAGAGAAATTGGAACCTTGGTGCATTGCTGGTGGGAATGTGAAATGGTGCAGCCACAGTGGGAAACAATATAGTGGTTTCTCAAAAAAATTTAAAATTAAATTACCATATGACCTAGTAATTGCACTTCAAGTTATATCTAGAGTAATTTAAATGAAAGATTCAAACAGGGCCAGGCGAGGTGGCTCATGCCTGTAAATCACAGCACTTTGGGAGGCCGGATCACTTGAGCTCGGGAGTTCAAGACCAGTCTGGGCAACATGTTGAGATCCTGTCTCTACCAAGAAACCCCCAAATATTAGCTGGATGTAGTGGCACATGCCTGTAGTACCAACTATTTGTAAGGCCAGGGTAAGAAGATCACTTGAACCTGGGAAACGGAGGTTGCAATGAGCTGAGATCACACCGTTGCGCTCCAGCCTGGGCAACAGAGTAAGACCCTGTCTCAAAACAAAAAACAACAAAAAAACTCAAACAGTTATTTTTTTTCGCCAGTGTTCATAGCCGCTTTATTCACAATAGCTTAAAGGTGGAAACAACTCAAGAGTTCATCAGTGGATGAATGGATAAAAAAATGTGGTATATACATAAAATGGAATGTTACTCAGCCTTAAAAGGGTGGGAAATTCTAAAATATGTTATCACATGGACGAGCCTTGAAAATAGTTTACTAAGTAAAATGAGTTGGATACAAAAGGATAGATAACGTGTGAGGTACCTGTAATAGACAAATTAGTGGAATGGTGGTTACCAGGGCCTGGGGGATGCGGTAATGGGGAATTATTGCTTAATGAGCACAGAATTTTAGTTTGGGGGGATGAAAAAGTTCAAGAGAGGGATAGTGGTGATAGTTGCATAACAGTATGAATTAATTTAATGCCACTGAATTGTACACTTGAAAATGTTTGAAATGCATGAAAAGACAAATACTATGTAATTTCATTTATATGAGGTTATCCAAAGTCAAATTCATAAAAACAGAAAAAATGATGATTACCAGGGGCTGGGGAAGAGGGAAATAGGAACATGTTTAATGAGTATAAAATAACACATTACAGTTTTGCAAAATGCAAAGGCTCTGGAGATCTTTTACACAATGTGTAATACACTTACACCTATTGGACTGTACACATTAAAAATGGTTAAGATGGCAAATTTAATGTTATGTTTTATGCCATGTTTTAAAAAATGGTTTAGATGGTAAATATTTTAGATATATTTTCCCCACAAACCCAAAAAACTGATACTTGACCCAGCTCTCTAAAAGAACATTTGATTACAGATGGCCCCTCCTGTTCCAGGTGTTAGCTACTGTTAACCAGTGGTTGTGAATCAAGAGGATCCTTTATGGTACTTTCCCATGCTTTAATATCACTGGTCTATACTTTTAGATATTGAAGGCAGATTTGTCTTTTTGTTGTCTGTATCTACATAGACCTTCTTGGAATGTTAGAATCACAAAATGGTAGTACAGGAATAAACCCTAAAATGAATTTTCAAAGTGAGAAAACAGACTGGTGAGGTGAAGTAACTTCCAGAAGTCCACATGGCTAATTAATGAAGGAGTTTTTTGTTTTTGTTTTTCTTAAGATGGAGTTTTATTCTTGTTGCCCTGGCAGTGGCACAATCTTGGCTTATTGCAACCTCCACCTCTTGGGTTCAAACAAACCTCCTGCCTCAGCTTCCCCAGTAGCTGGGATTACAGGCACACAAGGCACCACGCCCGGCTAATTTTTGTATTTTTAGTAGAAATGAGATTTTGCCATGTTGACCAGCCTGGTCTCAAACTCCTGACCTCAGGTGATCCGCCTGCATTGGCCTCTCAAAATGCTGGGATTACAGGCGTGAGCCACTGCGCCCAGCCAGAAGTTTTTATTAGAATCCACAGCCAATCTTGTTCATAACCACATTGCTCATTCTGAGAATTTCATTGTTGTGTTTAAAAAAATCAATGATAGTTGTCCTACTTATCAATTTCAATTTGAAAAGTCGAGTTGCTATGGTTTTTTGTTTTTTTGGGAGGGGCAAGAATAGGGAAATAACAAGTCTTAGCACAAAATATCAAGGATTTTGTTCAGGTTACTTGTCCTTTGCTACCTTAAGAGCATAATAGAGAAGAAAGAATTGTATATAATGATGCGCAAGCACAGCAAAGGAAATACTGGTATTGTTATTTTGTTTGCAAAAGGGAGAGAACAATAGGCGAAATACTGGCAGTCTCTTTCAACTGTTAACAGTAGAAGGTTGCCCAGGTAGAGCTGTGGTAGCAGTTGTGAAGAACAGAGGAGTAGGAGCTTGTTGAGTGTTTATTTACAAATAAGAGGCCATCATTTAGCGCAGAATATAAATTGTGTGATTGGCTCAAGAGATTTGCATGGGAATACTGTTTATTGAGATGGTTAAGTCATAAAGGAGGAGTTTAATTTTTATTTTATTTGACTTTTGTAGAGACAGGGTCTTGCTATGTTGCCCAGACTGGATTCGAATTCCTGGGCTCAAGTTATCCTCCTGCCTCAGCCTCCCAAAGTGCTGGGATTGTAGGTGTGAGCCACTGTGCCTGGCCTAGAATGCTGTGTTTCAAATATGACCCAGAAACAGAGCTTCCAAGGTTGTAAAACATTAGAAAATGGAAAAACCATTATTCTGGAGACCCAAAAAGTACATCATATCAAAATTAGAACAGAAGACAGTGTTGATTTGTTTCTTTCATATCATTAGTAATGCTTACATACAGTCTTTTTAAAACTGAAGGGGTTTTTTTGTTGTTTTTTTGTTTTGTTTTGTTTTTTTTGAGATAGTGTCTTGCTCTGTCGCCAGGCTAGAGTGCAGTGGTGAGATCTCGGCTCACTACAACCTCCACCTCCCAGGTTCAACCGATTCTCCTGCCTCAGACTCCTGAGTAGCTGGGACTACAAGTGCCCGCCACCATGCCCAGCTAATTTTTGTATTTTTAGTAGAGATATGGTTTTACCATGTTGGCTAGGATGGTCTTGATCTCTTGACCTTGTGATCTGCCTGCCTCAGCCTCCCAAAGTGCTGGGATTACAGGTGTGAGCCACCATGCCCTACCTAAATTGAAGTCTTTATTAAGATAATTGTAATTTATCATGCAGTTGTGAAAGATAATACAAAGAGATCTCTTGTTCACTTTGCCCAGTTTCTCCCAATGGTAACAGTTTTGGGGACCTGTAGTATAACATCACAACCAGAATATTTACATCTCTTGTAATATATCAGTCTTATTAAAATTTCCCCAGTTTTATTTTTATTCATTTGTATGTATATTAAATTGGGTACAGTTTTATCACTCATATAGGTTCATGTATCCACCACCATAGTCAATACACAACAGTTCCAAGGAACAAGGATCCTTCACATTCTTTTATAATCATAGTCCCCAATATTTCTACACTCCAGACCTTGGTAACTGTGAAACTGTCCTCCATTTCTAAAATTTTGTCGTTTTACAAATGTTATATAAATGGAATCATATAGAATGTAACCTTTTGGGATTGACTTCCCCCCTCCACTCCCACTCAACATAATTCCTTGGAGATTAATGTAAGTTGCTGTGTATCATTAGTTGTTTTTCCTTTTTCTTTTCTTTTTTTTTTTTTGAGATAGTCTCACCTTTGCTCAGGCTGAAGTGCAGTGGCGCAATCTTGGCTCACTGCAACCTCTGCCTCTGGTGTTTAAGCGATTCTCCTGCCTCAGCCTCCCAAGTAGCTGGGACTACAGGCATGTACCACCACACCTGGCTAGTTTTTTTGTATTTAGTAGAGACAGGGTTTCAATGTGTTGACCAGACTGGTCTCAAACTCCTGACCTTAGGTGATTTGCCTGCCTTAGCCTCCCAAAGTGCTGGGATTACAGGTGTGAGCCACTGTGCTTGGCCCATTAGTTTTTTTTTTTTAATTGTTGAGTAGTACTTCATGGTATGTACCATAGTTTGTTTAATTTTCAACCATTGAGGAACAAACATCTGGGCTGATTCCAGTTTTTAGCTAACAGGAATAAAGCTGCTACGAATATTTGTGTACTGGTTTTTATGTGATCATAAATTTTCATTTCTCTGGAATAAACACTCTAAACTGCAGTTGTTGGGTCACATAGTAATTGCATGTTTAGTTTTATAAGAAACTTAACAGACTGTTTCCAGAATGGCTATACCATTTTACACCCCCATCCTCAGCAGTGTGTGAGTGTACTTTGCATGCTCACCAGCATTTGATAATGTTACGCTGTTTTGTGTTTTTTAGTCATTCTGGTAAGTGTGTAGTGATAATCTCATTATGGTTTTTAATTTGCATTTCCCTGATTTGCCGAAGGTGTTGAAAAGTCTTTTTATGTGCTTATTTGCCATCTTTGGAAAAATGTCTGTTCATGTGGTTGCCCATTTTCTAATTGGATTGTTTTGAAAGTTCTTTGTACATTTAAAGTTCTAGTCCTGACCAGATTAGTGTCTCATGCCTGTAATCCCAGCACTTTGGGAGGCTAAGGTGGGTGGATCACTTGAGACTAGCTTGGGCAACATGGGGAAACCCTGTCTCTCAAAAAAGAAAAAAAAAAATTAACTGGATGTGGTGGTGCACACCTGTAGTCCCAGCTACCTGGGAGACTTAGATGGGAGGATCAGCCGAGGACAGGGAGGTTGAGGCTGCAGTGAGCTGTATCACTCCAGTCTGGGCAACAGTGAGACTCTTACCTCAAAAGAATAGAAAAATAAATAAAATTCTAGGCCTTTGTTGGATATGTGATTTGCAAATATTTTCTTCCAGTGTGCAGCTTGTCTTTTCATCCTCTTCATAGTGTGGGGTTTTAGGTTGAGGTTGACTTATTTTTTGCTTATGGAAGAGATGTCTGTTTACTCCAGTACCATTTAATTGAATATGAAGGTCTTTCTCCCCCACCTAATTTCATGTAGTTAATCAGATGGTGTAGATGTTCTCAAGGTTTCAGAGATTCTGTATGACCTGACAGGAATGAAAATTGACTTAGTGGTTTACTCTTACCATAATTTACAGTGTGCTTTCTGAAATTTTTTTTTTTCTTTTCTTTTTTGGGATGGAGTTTTGCTTTTGTTGCCCAGGCTGGAGTGCAATGGTGCAATCTCGGCTTGCTGCAACCTCTGCCTCCCTGGTTCAAGCGATTTTCCTGCCTCAGCCTCCCGAGTAGCTGGGATTACAGGCACCTACCACCACGCCCAGCTGATTTTTTGTATTTTTAGTAGAGATGGGGTTTCACCATTTTGGCCAGGCTGGTCTCGAGCTTCTGACCTCAGGTGATCCTCTTGTCTCAGCCTCCCAGAGTGCTGGGATTACAGACATGAGCCACTGCGCCTGGCCTAGATGAGAATTTTAACCTTTTGTAGTCTCATTCCACTCTCTGTTTCAATTCTTTCTTAAACTGGTATGCAGTGGTTACATTAATGTGGCTGTGTAAATATTCCATTTAGTCAAGTAGTCTGCTGTATTTCTTTTCTTCCGAAGTTAAAAATTCTGTTTGATTAATTTCAATCTTCCTATGTACTCCAGCAACCTCTCAAAATGAATTTCCACATAGTCAAACCATTAGAGAAATAATCTTTTGGTTTTTATTGTTTTCCTGGACACCTCTCTACTAGATATTTTCCTCTGTCCTGCTTTAGTAATGGACTGATAATTATGCCTATTGCGCAATTTTTGCCTTGGGAATTTCCTAAGTTTCTCTCCTGTATGTGATACCTTATTTTTTTGTTCAATACCTTTCTTTGTTGGTTTACTGCCTTTGAGTGTATCATTCTGTTGTAGTTTCTTGCTAAAAGGGCATATGGTAAAGGAAATTTTTTGAGGCTTTCCATGTTTAACAATATCTTAATTCTTTCCTTTACACTCAGTTGAGTGTTTGACAAGGCATAGAGTTCTAGGTTGAACATAGTTTTCCCTTAGGATTTTGAAAGCATTACTCCATTGTCTTCCAGTTGCTGATAGTTCTGATACTATTCTGATTCTTTATCCTTTATCAGTAGGATAATTATTTGTTTATAGTAGCCTAGTTTGTCTCTAAAAAATCGCTAATTTTTTAAATTCTTAGTTAAAAAAATTCATAATCATGTACCTTGGTGGGTGGGGCTTTTTCTGTTGTTCTGGGTACTTGGTGGGCCTTTCCACTTCCAACTTTGTGAATTTATTCTACTGCCTGAGAGATTTCTTTGCCTTTATCTTTTTACCTTTATATTGAAAGTTTTATTTCAGCTGTCTTATTTTTTAAGTTCTAGTAGTTTTTTCTTGTCTATTCCTTCCTTTTTTTTTTTTTTTTTTTGAGAGAGGGTTTCACTCTGTCACTCAGGTTTGTGACAGCTTTACTCTAGCCTCAACCTCCCAGGCCCAAGCAGTCCTCCCACTTCAGCCTCCTGAGTGGTTGGGACCACAGGTGCACACCACCACGCCTGGCTAATTTTTTCTGTTTATTTTTTTGTATACATGGGTCTCATTTTGTCTCCTGGGCTCAAGCAATTGTCCCATATCAGCTTCCCAAAGTGCTGAGATTACAGGTATGAGTCCTTGTGCCTGGTCCTTAAATTTTTTTGTTTGATTTTTCTTTTTGGAGGCAGAGTCTTGCTCTGTTGCCCAGGCAGATCATGCAGTGGCATGATCATGGCCCTCTGCATCCTCAACCTCCTGGGCTAAAGTGATCTTCCTGCCTTGGCCTCCCAAGTAGCTAGGACTACAGGCATGTGCCACTGCATCTGGTTAATTTTTAAATTTTCTGTAGAGATTGAGCCTCATTATGTTGTCCTGGCTGGTCTTAACTCCTGGGCTCAGTTGATCCTCCTACCTTGGCCTCCTGAAGTGCTGGGATTTTAAGTGTGAGCCACCATGCCTAGCATAAGTTTGTTTTTTAAAATTCATAATTTTTGAATATAGTATTTTATCTTCTTGGAGGATAGCTTGTTTGATGTTTTCTTCCCTTTCTTGCTTTCTCTTCCCTTCAGGTTTTCCCTTTTTGCCCCCTCCCCATTGTTTTATTGTATATTTTATTTTGGAAGCCTTCTTCAAAGGATTGTTGATTTCAGGCTGCACATTCATAATTAAGAATGAGTCATTAAAAAGATATTTACAGCAGAACTTGGTGGGTTATGCCTGTAATCCTAGCACTTTGGGAGGCTGAGACAAGAGAAGTGCTTGAGCCTAGGAGTTTGAGACCAGCCTGGGCAACATAGGGAGACCCCCATCTCTACAAATAATTTAAAAAAAAAAAAAATTAGCTGGTCATGGTTCATGCCTATAGTCCCAGCTACTTGGGAGGCAGACATAGGCAGATTGCTTGAGCCCAGGACTTGAGCTTACAGGAGCTTGAGGTTGTAGTGACCCATGATCACATCACTGTACTCCAGGCTGGGCAACAGAGGGAGACCCAGTCTCAAAAAAATAAAAAAAAAGACGTTTTCAAAGTCTGTAAACATGGGCAGGGCTTTTCACCGGTGAACTCTACTACAAGATGATGGAATAGTGAGTCTATTTTTTTTTCACTGAGAGATTCCAGGCATTAATGTCTGTTGATCTTGTTTCTGGAGCCATTTTGTTTCTCTTTTTTGTATATTTTTAAATTTTTACTTATTTATGTTTAATTTTTATTTTCTTATTTATTTTGCACAACACACAGCAGGAACTGTTCTGTTTCTCTAGAGAAAGACTCAGATCACTTGCCTCGGGTGTGGGGAGGAGAACGTCAGTTTGCCTGCCTGCTTTCTTGAATCTGAGCAGCTAAAGGAACTTGGGTGGGCAGATACAGGGTTAGCTTTAGTTTCATTATACACATTTCTATTTAATCTCCTTATTTTTTCAAATCTCTCTGTTTCTAATTTCATTCCCGTACTCCATTTAGCCTGGTGTTCCTAGTGTATCTGTTGCAGATTTTCTAGAGAATGAACCTTTAAATGCCTACTTGGCCTTGAGGGATGATAATAATATCTGGGTATGTGAGATGGAAGCTGTGTGTTGGGTGTCCTTAATATAGGACCCTCACTTTGTGCCTTGGTGTATGATATCTCTTATTGCTAAATCTTCCCAAATGAATTGACTTTTCCTCTTTGGTATCTTCTTCAGTGGGCCTTGAAGTCATAAGCTTCTTTGTCTTCATTTACTGTGGTTGCAGTTGCAATGTCTATTCCCTGAAATGGAGGAAAAGTTTATATTTCTTGTTTTCTGTATGTTGGTGCGACTTTGGAGAGAAGGGGGCAGAAAGATCTTTCTCTACTATCTCAACTGGAAGTTGAGATAATTTTTTGACTTCAAATGATTTTTGACTCTACTTTTTTTTAACTCATAACATGTAGTAGAGTTAGGAGTGAATGATATTTTGCTACTGTTTTTGTAAATATCCAGTCCTTCAAAATAATGAGATTTTTGTTATTTAGGTTAGTGGAATATAGTATTGATTCCAAGTGGTTCCTCTGCTATCCAGATCAGTGACATTTAAAGGAGACAGCTTTAATTTAGATGGATAATTCTTAGCTGATTTACTTGGGGGAAATGGAGTATTTTTGCTTTTTGAACAAAGTAGAACTGTAATCTTAAATGTCAATCTTATGCTCTTGATGGATACTATTTTATGGAATACTGAACAGCAGGTGATTCAGCAAATTCGTAATCTACTAAAGGATTTCAGTGGGTACCACATATCATAGCACTTAGCATTGAATAATAAGGTATCATTTTGATTTTTTTGCTGGTTTGAAACATGCTGGTAAATATTTGTGCTTACAAAGTGAAAGTATTGTTAGTCTACCTCTTTATATATTCTTAGTCTTACATACTTTTGCTGTCCTTAAATTAGATATTAACGGATAAGTTTTTTTTTTTAATCCAAGCAAATATTTTTTTAAATAATTTTTTAATTTTCTACTTCAGTTTTCTATGGAATATTTATATATTTTGAGATGGTGTCTCACTCTGTCACTGAGATTGGAGTACGGTGAGGCAATCTCAGCTCACTGCAACTTCCGCTTCTGGGTTCAAGCGATTCTCCTGCTTTAGCTTCTGAAGTAGCTGGGACTACAGGCATGGGCCACTATGCCCAGCTAATTTTTGTATTTTTTAGTAGAGGAGGGATTTCACTATGTGTTGGCCAGGCTAGTCTCGAACTCCTGACCTCAGCTGATCCGCCCGCCTTGTCGGTAATGTCTTTCTCAGTTAATACCAGTAGTAGGTGCTTAATGTCATTTTGTTCAATTTTTGGAGATACTAAATTTGAGCCTTCTGGTAGGATATAGTCTGCTATATTTCTTCATTGAAGATACTCTTCCCCTTTGTGATTAATAAATAATAAGGAGGGCCAAGTCCTATGATAAAGCCAAGGATGTGGGCCAGCCATGGTGGCTCACGCCTGTAATCCCAGCACTTTGGGAGGCCGAGGCGGGTAGATCATGAGGTCAGGAGTTCAAGACTAGCCTGGCCAAGATGGTGAAACCCTGTCTCTACTAAAACTACAAAGTTAGCCAGGCGTGGTGACAGACGCCTGTAATCCCAGCTACTCAGGAGGCTGAGGCAGGAGAATCACTTGAACCTGGCGGCAGAGGTTGCAGTGAGTTGAGATTGTGCCGCTGCACTCCAGCCTGGGTGATAGAGTGAGACTCTGTCTTAAAAAAAAAAAAAGCTTGTTACCGTTGTAGGATACTTAAGGTGATTTATGAAGTAGTTCTGCAAAGGCTCAAACATTTCCAAAAATATCATTGATGACATGTAACAAAAATCACATGCTGCTATTCATATGTATTTAATGTGTAAATCATCATCTTGAACACAGATTTTATAGTTCATTTACTATGTATATCTATACATTTTCACATCTACAGCATATCTTTCAGTTGATAAAATATTATAGTCTTTTTGCATGTAGTTATGAGTAATGTGTACTCCATAATCATTTCAAGTTTATTTTTTGTTTTATCCTTTTTTTGGCTTAGTGGGAATATTGTTTTTACCATGACAGTCTACTGAACCAATATTTGTGTTCTCATTGTCACTAAAACAAAATTTTATCTTCAGTGTTACATATTTTTAAGCAGAATTCACAACATACACAGTAATATGATATGTTTTACTTTTAACAGAGTTAACTTTCAAAAGCTTTATTTTGATCCCATGAATTGGATGAAAGCAATCAAGCAGTTAATGTGATGATGTTTTTTTCTGTGGAAGAGATCTCATGATAGTGATAAACTTACATCGGCTCTCTCTGGGAGTTTCTGCTAGTGAAGCCAACATGAACAGTTACTGATTTTTTTTCCCAGTGGACAAGAAAACTTGTACTTGGAAAAAAATTTAATTTAGAAGAACAGCCATCGGATGTAATAACAAGTTCTGTTTCACAGAATGTTTTTTAAAAGCATCTTTTGCAGCTGCATGTATTGTCATTTTCAGACACAGTCTTACAATAACTGCTTATTGCCTTTGAATTAAATGTTGATGGTGTTAGTCTTTTCTCATGCTGCTATAAAGAAATACCAGAGACTGGGTAATTTATAAAAGAGTTTTAATTGACTCAGTTTTGCATGGCTGGGGAGGCCTCAGGAAATTTACAGTCATGGTGGAAGGCACCTCTTCACAGGCTGGCAGGAGAGAGAGTGAAAGGTGAGTGAAGGGGGAAGCCCCTTATAAAACTGTCAGATCTTGTGAGAACTCGCAATCAAGAGAGCAGCATGGAGGTAACCTCCCCTATGCTTCAGTTACCTCCCTTCAGGTCCCTCCCATGACGCGTGGGGATTATGGGAACTACAATTTAAGATGAGATTTGGGTAGAGACACAGCCAAACCATATCATCGTTTTTTTTTTTTTTTTTGAGACAGGGTCTTGCTCTCTTGCTCAGGCTGAAGTGCAGTGGCACGATCATGGCTCACTGCTGCCTCAACCTCCCAGGCCCAAAGGGTCATCCCAGCTCAGCCTTCCAAATAGCTGGGACTACAGGCGCATGCCACCACACCTGGCTAGTTTTTGTATTTTTAATAGAGAAGGGGTTTCTCCATGTTGGCCAGGCTGGTCTCAAACTCCTGACCTCAAGTGATTTGCCTGCCTTGGTCTCCTAAAGTGCTGGGATTTTTATAGGTGTGAACCACCTCTCGGGTCTAATTTTTGTATTTTTTGTAGAGATGGGCGTCTTCTGTGTTGCCCAAGCTGGTCTCAAACTCCTGTGCTCAAGTGATCCTCCTGTCTCAGCCTTCCAAAGTGCTGGGTTTACAAGTGTGGACCACCTCACCTGGCCAAATGTTGATGCTTTTTCAGATTTTCTGCTCGAAATCATTGTTACCACTTTATGCTTGAGTGCATTGCTATCTGAAGAGCTTATTTCAAAATACATAGATTAGTTTTAGATATATACTGTATAACAATGAAAAGGTCATTGTAGCAAAAGATTTTTAAATTATATCTGTATTTTCTATGAAAGGACCACTCATACACATTTCCCATGTATATATTTTTTCCATGTTTTCTACTATCTCACTGAAAGTGTTCTGATACTTCTTGTTGGTTGAGGAATTGGCCATCGCACAGATGGTGGGTGGGAGCAGCAGCATCAAACATTCTCCTCCTAGCAACTCTCAAGACCAGAGGGAGGGAGTTAGCTGCCTCTTACCGTACTTGATATTGACTTGCTGTCCTAAAAAGGAAAATGTTAGTTGTTTCAAATTTGTAAAGGTTTGAGAAAAGAGGCAGACTACCACTACTCATCTTTTTTAGATTTAATCATGTGTTAAAAAATGATAGCTGTTTACAGTGCACATCTCACATGACTATTGTGTAAGACCATGTCAGAAGTTAGAAACACCAATTCAGTGTCTGTGAAACCATCAGTACTTATTTTAATGCAACTTTGTTGAAAATGTAAAGTCTAAGACAGTAGATTTGTACATGATGTTGGGAAACACCAGTCAAATGAAGATTTGTGGTCAAATAGACTTATAAGCACCATACCTGCAGCAGAGTTTGCTGGGGGGTGATATGTTCGTCAAATAAACAGAACCACCAAACCAGAGTAGTTCTCTAGTTAGTGAAATCAGAACAAACAGGTTATTAATCTGTTTCAGGGGATGATCAGGTGGCTTAGAGAATGCTGTCCTGGGGAAATGACATTTATACTGCTATATGAGATATGATTAAAAGTTAGGTAGAAGAATAACATTCCAGGCAGAGGAAATGAGCATGAAAAGGTCCTTAGTAAAGGAGCTTAGTGAGTTCAAAGAACTGAAAGATGATCTGTGTTGCAAGTGTGACTTGTGAGGCTAGCAGAAGCGATAGATATTGAAGAGGTGGGTGTGAGCCACATCGTGCAGAGCCTGGTAGTCCATGCTAAGGATTTGAATTCCATGGAAGGTTTGAGGACAGATGTGAAGGGTAGGATTCAATTTTTAAAAGATGGTTGGCCCAGAAAATGTGGAAAATGGATTGGAGTTAGAATTTTCTAATTAAAGACTTAACAAAGATGTATTTAAACTCTTATTGTCCATTATTTAATGTTTAAGGGATATGAGTGATTAAATGTGAAAATATCCATCAGTGACTGTGCCAATGAGCCTTTAATTTTTTTTAGGTGATCATTTTAGTGCTAATTACATCAGACAGAATTTTGAGCCAGGAAACAGAGTTCTAACCATAGTTATTTGGTTTGTGAACTTGAGCAAGTCATTTAAACTCTGAACCTTTTTCTTTATCTGTAAATTGAGCATGTTTGAGAAATGTGCGCTTAACTCTAATTGTGTTAATCGCTTAACTTTAATTATTAACATGTGGGCTGAGTGTTGCTGAGTCATTTTCCCTGACGTTGTGGGCGTGGCTTAATTAAAACCAGCTAAGCAAACTTAGTCACACCTTGTGCCTCTTCTGTAGAAGTCAGAGGAAAGAGTTGTTTAAAAAATGTTTCATTTATTGTTTTCATGCAGATTATCTGTTCATGGAGGAGAGAATATAGTACATGATAGCTCAGGCATGAGCTCAGTACACGATAACTGATGCACTGCCCTCCATTTTAGTGGCAGTTTGAATTTAAGAATTTCTAATTTGCCTTAAGCCTCTCTGTAATCTCTCACGTATATATGTATTTTTAATTTCAACTGATAATTACTTTTTTAACATCTAATATAGCTTCTTTGCCTTCTGAACAGCATTGAGATACTTTAAAATTTTTATGCCCCAAAAATTGGCTTTAGTAAGGTGGTATTATTCATTTCTGCAGTAAAACCATTGTTGAGGCCAGTGGTCTCAGCAGCATTAGCAGACCCTTGGCTAGTCGCACAATAAAACTGCCTGTTTCCCTCTAATAAAAGAGATAACCCCAACTGTTTTAGGATTAATGGTGAGTCGTTGTGTTCTTTAGGATTTACAGATTTTTGTTTTTCTATAATTTATACTTTTTGAGGCATATCTTGAGGATAATAGAAGGACATTTAAAAAACTTCAACTGTTCAGATAGTTTTTTTTTTGAGGCAGGGTTTCACTCTGTGGCCCAGGCTGGAGTGCAGTAGCACGATCTCGGCTCACTGCAACCTCTTTCTCTCAGGTTTAAGTGATTCTTCTGCCTCAGTCTCCCAAGTAGCTGGGACTACAGACATGTGCCACCATACCTGGCTAATTTTTGTATTTTTAGTAGAGATGAGGTGTCGCAATGTTAGGCAAACTGGTCTCAAACTCCTGACTTCAAGTGATTTGCCCTGCTTGGCTTCCCAAAGTTCTGGGATTACAGGTGTGAGCCACCATACCTGGCCTCAGATACTTTTGATAATCTGGGTTTTGGCAGAGCCGTGTGTGTGTCAGTCTTAGGTTTATATTCACTCTCCATTGTGCGTTGTATTGAGCTATAATGGATGTGCACCTACACAGATTCTTCTAGAGGTTCTTGGACTCAAAGTTATGCATCCTTGGCTTTAACACAGGATTTGGCCTTTGCCTCAGTTTTTCAGAGTAGAGAATTTGCTTTTGGCTCTTCTAGGAAGTGCACAAATGAGAACTTGCTGCAGGAGGATAGGCTTGGGAGCTCAAAAGGAAATGATGGGAAAAGACTGGAGTAAATAAAGTAATTGTGTGATTTGAATGAAGTGGTATTAAATCTGGTTTTATCTGTTTTTCACCTGTTTTAAAACAGGTACATTTTCACAGTCACGTAAAGTGACTATCTTTTTGACCCTCAGGGATTTTTTTATTCTTGGAATTCAGTTTTGTTTGTTTCATAATACTGAAAACAGTTTAAGAAAAATTTTAGAGGACTTCTGTTTTCCTTCCCTTTTTTTTGAGACAGAGTTTCACACTTGTTGCCCAAGTTGGAGTGCAGTGGCACAGTCTCGGCTCACTGCAACCTCCGCCTCCCCGGATCAAGCGATTCTCCTGCCTCAGCCTTTCACGTAGCTGGGATTACAGGCGAGTGCCACCACGCCCGGATAATTTTTTGTATTTTTGGTAGAAACGGAGTTTCACCATGTTAGCCAGGCTGGTCTTGAACTCCCGACCTCAAATGATCTGCCCACCTCGGCCTCCCAAAGTGCTGGGATTAAGGCGTGAGCCACCATGCCTGGCCCTGTTTTCCTTCTTGTGAATCTTGTACAATACTATGAAGAGGACAAGGTAGGTAAGTATTATCATTTTACAGGTAAAGTAAGGAAGCAGAGTTTAATGTCCTGCTCTTGATAACATGACAAATATATCGGAGCCAAGTCTTAAACATGGCAATGAATGGAAAGCTTTGTAATTAGAAACATTTAGATTTGTCTTTTGACTCCATCTAAATTTTCTCATCTTTTAAAAGTGTCTTTTAAGATTATTGCAAGGAGCAAATGGATACATAATGAAAGCATCTCATTGTATGGCATGTAAATTCTCACCAAATGTAATTGTTCCTTAGTGGTTTTCAACATGTGGATCCCCACCAACCACCACCTCGGGAGTTTTTTAACCAGAAGGACAAAACTTTTCATAATAATTCTAAGACATTATTTGCCTTTTTCACCATGTTGATACTTGTGCTGATGATGCCACAGCACTGGTGTGTAAAATTGCTGACCTTAGCATGAATCAAGGCAATGGAACCAAGCTTGACTAGTAGTCATTGTATTTACTTACCATCATATACTCACAAGAGAAAACTAAAGTAATTTTCCTCAAGAATATCCTTGATGAAGTAGAATTCATTTTAGTAAATCTTGACCCTTGAGCATTTGTCTTTTTGCTTATGATGAAATGGGAAGCAAATGTAAAACACTTCTGCCTCATTTTGAGACAGTTACAGTTGTCTTAAGCAAAGGAACTTGTGATATTGTTTGGATTGGCCACCATTTTTATGGAACACCATTTATCCTTGAAAGAATAACTGGCAAACTAAGGTTATTCAGACTTGAGTCCTTGGCAGAAACTGTCTTGAATGAATGAAGTGACAGTATTTGTTGCCTGTGATAAAATTTATGCTTTTAAGATTGGAATTTTGGCCGGGCATGGTGTCTCACACCTGTAATCCCAGCACTTTGGGAGGCCGAGGCAGGCAGATTGTCTGAGGTCAGGAGTTCAAGACCAGCCTGGCCAACATGGTGAAACCCCATTTCTACTAAAAATATAAAAATCAGTCAGGCGTGATGGCAGGTACCTGTAATCCCAGCTACTTGGGAGGCTGAGGCAGGAGAAAAGCTTGAATCTGGAAGTGGAGGTTGCAGTGAGCCGAGATCGCACCACTGTACTCCAGCCTGGGCGACAGAACAAGACTTCGTTTCAAAAAAAAAAAAGGCCAGGAGCAACAGCTCACACTGGTAATCTCAGCACTTTTGGAGGCCAAGGCGGGCGGATCTCATGGTCAGGAGATGGAGACCATCCTGGCTAACATGGTGAAACCCCATCTCTACTAAAAATACAAAAAATTAGCCAGGTGTGGTGGCACATGCCTGTAGTCCCAGCTACTCAGGAGGCAGAGGCAGGAAGGAGAATTGCTTGAACCCGGGAGGTGGAGGTTGCAGTGAGTCAAGATCGTGCCACTGCACTCTAACCTAGACAACAGAGCGAGACTCCGTCTTTAAAAAATAAAGACTGGAATTTTGAGCCAGTCATGGTCGCTCTTGCCTGTCATTCTAGTTACTCAGGAGGCTGAAGTGTGAGGATTGCTTGAGCCTAGGAGTTTGAGCCTGAAGTGAGCTATGATCATGCTACTGCATTCTAGCCTGGGTGACAGAGCAAGACTCAGTCTCTAAAAAAATTAAATAAATTTGGAAAACTTGTGTCTGCCTCTGTGTGACAGCATCTGTGTACTTACTCTCTTGATGAGGTCCATGGTGATAATATGATTTATTTCATATTGTATAATGAAATGTGCCAACATTTGGAAGAACTGTATAACTTACTGAACTGTTAATTTCCAAATGACCAGTACGTGCTGTTGTTACAAAATTGTGCACAGATAAAAAGGCCCATTCAGAGTACAAGTAACTGATGGATTTTAATATAATAGAACCTGGCCGGGCCCGGTGGCTCACACTTATAATCTCAGCACTTTGGGAGGCTGAGGCAGATAGATCATGAGGTCAAGAGATGGAGACCATCCTGGCCAAAATGGTTAAACTCTGTCTTTACAAAAAATACAAAAATTAGTTGGGCATGGTGGTATGCACCTGTAGTCCCAGCTACTCAGGAGGCTGAGGCAGGAGAATCACTTGAACCCAGGAGGTGGAGGTTGTAGTAAGCCGAGATTGCGCCACTGCACTCCAGCCTGGTGACAGAGCGAGACTCCATCTAAAAAATAAAATAAATAATAATAGAACATAAAAACGTCATTGACAGGGTTTCAGATTTTACCTTGCAACTAGTGTTTAAGAAATTATTACTTATTCCCTGTGACTCATGCGAAAAAAGAAAAAAATTACTACTTGCTGAGCTTTGTAGTGTTGAAAAATAACATTTAAGATTACATGAATGGGTTCTTAAAATACTCATTCCTTTTCTAGCAGCATATCTGTATGTAGCTAGATTTTCTTATATACTTCATATTCTTTATATGCTGCATTAGCCAAAACAGTATATTACAACAAATTGCAGAAGCAGATATAATCCAAATGTCATCTGTTAAGCTAAACATTAAAGTTGCAGTTTTGTTTTGGAAAATAACAGTAATTTTTAACGAAATGTTATTTATGTCAACGTGGATTGGGTTCATTATTTTAAATTGCGTTAGTAAATAAATTTTTTTCTTGGTTTTAATTTCTAATATGGAAAATACGAATTTGTAGAACCTACACAAACGAGTTTGTTGAGATCCTCAGGAATTCGAGGAGTGTAAAAGAGTTTGCAGAACAAAAATTTGAGAAGCAGTGATGTACCTCTTTCACTGCTTCTATGTAATAAATTTGGTCCAAGTTTCAGTGATGAGATTTATCTCGAGTTTATCTTTAAGCTTGAGAGAGTAAGAGATTTGGTGTGTATTGGTAGGTAGTGTTCCATCATCATCAGAACAGAAACCACTTCAGGTTTGACTTGGGAATGGAGTTGTTGATTTTAAAAGTAGAGGATTTAACGCAGGAATTGTTTTAAAAGTGATGGAAGGGCTAGAGGAACAAATGAGAGAAGGGGTTATTACCCAGAGATCAGCAAACTGCTGCCTTCTTTGAACTGTATCTCCCTGAACCTGTACTTGTTGCTAAACTGCTAGAGGTATCCCTTTGCTGATTAAGCAAGAACTGTTCCCATTGCTGCTACTAGTAAACTATTGGGCTATCACCATTGTCCTGGGCTCCCCACCATTGTGGTGTCTGTGAGCTCAAGCCACAGCCACTGATTATGTTGTAGCTGTCACCAGAATCAGATGGCTTTTCTTTTTGTCCTACTTTAAAATTTTCTGCCAGTGCCTTTCATTGGCAGAGCCTACCCAGAACTCAGCTTGCAAGAGAGTCTGCAAAATGTAGTTAGTCTTTCAAAGCTAGGTAGTATAGATAAGAAGAGTAGGCTGGGTGCAGTGGCTCACGCCTGTAATCCCAGCACTTTGGAAGCCCCAGGGGGTGGGTCACTTGAGGTTGGGAGTTCAAGACCAGCCTGACCAACATGGAGAAACCCCATCTCTACTAAAAATATGAAATTAGCCAGGCGTGATGGTGCCTGCCTGTAATCCCAGCTAACTTGGGAGACTGAGGCAGGAGAATCGCTTGAATGCAGGAGGCGGAGGTTGCAGTGAGCCTAGATCACGCAATTGCACTCCAGCCTGGGCAACAAGAGCAAAACTTCATTTCAAAAAAAGGAAAAGAAAAGAAATGAAAAGAGTAAGTACAGTGCTAAGAACTATCAGGTAGTAGATATAGTTGGCTATGAACACTGCACAAATAAGAAAGGACTCCACAGTTACCTTCCAATTCCTAGTCTGGTTGGCATATTACACTAGTAAAGAGTGGGAAAAGTACAGAAGGGAATGAGTAGAGCTAAAGTGTTATGAAAGCTAAAAATGGATGTAGATAAGAGTTGATTGAATAGAAAGAATTGGAGGGTTTCTAGGCAGTTGATCAATATGAATAAAGGGAGATTACAGTGGATAAATTGATTACAATTTAGAGGAGGTTAATATATTTTAGAGCAATAAGAAATCAGGTTGAATATGCAGACCAGGGGCAGTTTATGTTGAGTGCTGTGAAAAACTGGCAAAGGAATTCGGAAATTGTCTAGTAGAAGCTTCAGCAAGATTGATGTGATGAAAGGCATCTTATATTAGGAAGATCAGCATGGTGAGAAAATGTAGGATGATACAGAAGAGGCGATAGTATCAGGAAGATTGCCTTGGGAGGTCATTGGTAATCTAAGCATGAGATGATGGTTTGGTAGTGGAGAAAAGAAACTTAAAGGAGTATTTTGAATGAAACAGATTTGAGGACTGTCTAGATTATAAGTGGTGGAATGAAGGCAAATTAGAGATGACTTAAAAGGTTTTAAACTGCTTATCTCTAATCAAAGTGTGTAGTTGGGATTGGAAGCAAGTGATTGTGGAATTAAGGGCCTAGAAATGGTGAGAAGTGTACTTTTAAAGTATTTTTATTTATTTATTTATTTTTAGAGACAGAGTTTCACTCTTGTCACTCAGGCTTTGTGCAATGGTGTGATCTTGGCTCACCGCAACCTCCGCTTCCGGGGTTCTAGCAGTTCTCCTGCCTCAGCCTCCTGAGTAGCTGGAATTACAGGCACCCACCACGACGCCCAGCTAATTTTTGTATTTTTAGTGGAGACGGTTTCACCCTTGGCCAGGCTGGTCTCTTAACTCCAACCTCAGGTGATCCACCCGCCTCGACTTCCCAAAGTGCTAGAATTACAGGCATGAGCCACTGTGCCCAGCCTTTAGATGTTGAAAAAAGTGAGAAGGAGCATTCATAGTTAAGAGCATGGGATCTGGAGTCAAACTCAAGTACGGGCCTCGTGTGCTTGAAAAAGTTACTTAACTTCCTTCTGCCTTATTTTTTCTCATCCATAACCCTCTAAGAGCTGTTAGGAGCATTGAATGAGTAAATAAATGTTTGTAAAATGCTTGGAACATGTCTTGCATGTAGTAAGCACTATAAATGTTAATAAACAAAAACAGTAATAAAAACCAAGGACTTTTGGGAGGGACAAAAATTTGGGAAAAGGTCAAAGTTCTTCTCTCACATTTCTTGAGAGTAGAGAATGAGATTAATTGGTAGCTCTTGGAGAGACTGGACTGGTTCTAAATTTTGAAGCAGCTAGATGGATGATTGTGAAAGTACTGGCTTCCTGGAGAGCAAACTACAAAAGATGCCAAGATGAGATAAATTGAAGGTAGAATATTGGTAAGGGATTACAGAACATTGTGCTCAATTTTTACCAGGATGAGATAAATTGAAGGTAGAATATTGGTAAGGAATTAGAGAACATTGGGTTCAGTTTTTACTAGTACCTTTCTGTCTCTTTTTTCTGCAGTCATACTTTCTTAGCAAATCATTGTATGCTAAATTATTTAGTACTAAAAGTAGAGCTATTCTTTATTTCTTCAACAGGGAGAACAGTTCTGATCTCCTCCATTAAGTCATTTATTGCCTGATAACTATTTGAAGATACTTCCTACCCACCTCCTCCCTCTTCTTTGTTGAAATGAACTGTTTTTGTGCTTTGACTGCAGGGGTCCTGAATGGATAAACACAGGTTAAATTTGTTTAAGCAGATGTTTTGTCTCTCTGATAAAAAAAGCTTAGGAACAGATTGCTTGAAAGATTTTACAGAATTTTTTAAAAGGAAAACATAAACTCTGAACTGAAAGCTAGAAGGGGAGAAGGAGGGAGATAAACAGATAAGCAAGAATTTAAAGTGGTTATGTTTATTCTAATACAGAATAATTATGACCAAGGAACAAGTTGTCATGACATTATGTGGGGAGTAAGCATTATGCACTAATAAATTTCAAACAGTAAATCAACAAGTCTTAGATTCTGAAGATTTGGTGGCCTTTAGAGATAATATCTGAATTCATTTGTCAGTGATGTAGAAAAATAGGAAAACTTGCAAATGTCCTTAAAAGGTAGGGGTTGGGGGTCAGTAAGCAAGTTCTGAGAAAATTGAGAATAGAGTTGCCAAACTGAAAGTCATGCTGTTTGGGATATAGTTTGAGCTGGATCAGGGAGTTATATCAGGAGAAAATTATAAGGGCAGGCCAAAAAGAAGATAGACATTTGGCTCACTAGTGGCAAAGGATTGGATTGGGAGGAGGTTGAAATTCAGTAGCTAGAGTAGTAGTATCCAGAAGCAAAAGAACTTAATAGCTTAATTGAGGGCTGTTTATCTTACCCAGGCCTTGACCTAGGCTTTCTACACATGATCTCATTTAATCTGCAACATTGGAGACTGTAGGTGGGGGAAACAGGCCTGGAGAAGTTAAAATTTCACCTGATACCAACACAGCTAGAACATTGCAGAGCCAGAGACCATGCTTGTCTTAATTCTCTTAATTACTATGTTATTACTGCTTTTTTTTTTGAGACAGAGTCTCGCTCTGTCGCCCAGACTGGAGTGCAGTGGTGCGATCTCGGCTGCAACCTCTGCCTCCCAGGTTCAAGTGATTCTCATGCCTCAGCCTCCTGAGTAGCTAGGACTACAGGCACGTACCACCACGCCTGGCTAATTTTTTGTATTTTTAGTAGAGACGGGGTTTCACCGTGTTAGCCAGAATGGTCTCGATTTCCTGACCTCATGATGTGCCCGCCTGGGTCTCCCAGATTGCTGGGATTACAGGCGTGAGCCACTATGCCCGGCCTGTATTGCTTTTCTTAATTCTGAAAGTGAATCTACTGTCAACATTATACTTGTATTTGCTTATTAGCATGTAGTTTATAACCTGACATCATTAAAATTTGTTGGGAGTGGCTTTGTAGGAGTCAAGGTAGTTATTTGAGGCAGGATTACTCTTGATGCTCTTCAACTGAAAAGGATATAAAATACTGCCATATTCTGGAGAACACTTTCTTTTGGAAGGTGTCCTCAAAGTTTTAGGTAGTAGAGGTGACAGTAAAAGCAGCAAAATGGGATTTCATCACAGAATCTACTTACTCAGTTCTTTTACACAAACAAATTTCTCCTCTTTATAGAAAAGTGTCAAAACAACACTATAAAGAGAACTCCAAAATTAAAGAAATGAAGGAATTTATTAGGAACTCAAGGAATTAACTACACATGCCAAATTTAAAACTACCTCTGGATATAAATCTTAGGACTTTTGTGAAATAAATCTGCATTAATTTCACTATACTAATTTTGAATTCAAAGTAATTCAGACATATGATTGTGTTTTACATTTTCAGAGCTTTTGATTTTTTAAAAATCTTGTGAAATCAAATTTAAATTGTTTTTAAGTAGTACATGTATATTGCAAATGTAGGTATTAAAGGAAATTTTAAATTGTCAAATGAGAAAATTTCTTATTTTGATAGCACGTCTTTTGCCTGTAGAGAAACATATTAATTTTGTGGTATTGCTTCTCTTGCTTTTATATTATTGTCCATTAACCGATACTATGGAATTCATCAGATTTCTGAGAATCTTAATGACTTTATGAATGTTTCTAAAATTAATGCATAAAAAACAAGACTTTCTTTATTCTGACTTAGATCTATGGATTCAGCAATTCTTGGGCATTAAGAATTTGATACATTACTGTGTAATGTCAGCTTTTTTTGTTTACATGGATGACATTTTTTTTTTAGAATGACTTGTTTTAATTGGTAATATAATTTTAATGTCATATAATGTGCAGGAACTTCACAGCAGAATTGCTACCTTGCTTTTTAAAAGTCTGTAGACAGGATATAAAAAAATCAGTTGTGTTTCTGTACACTAGCAATGAATCATCCAAAAATTAAATTAAGACAATTCCATTTACAGTAGCATCAGAAAGAATACCTAGGAATAGATTTAACAAAAGAAGTGTAAAACTTGCACAATGAAAACTAGAAAACATTGTTAAAAGAAGTTTTAAAAGATCTAAATAAATGGAAGGACATCCAATGTCTGTAGACCAGAAGACTTAATATCGTTAAGATGGCCGTACTACCCAAATTGCTCTATAGAGTCAGTGCAGTTCCTATCAAAATTTTATCTAGCTTGATTGCAGAAATTGACATATGACTCTTAAAATTCATATGGAAAGCAGCATGAGGGGAAAAAAAATTCATATGGATATACAGAAGACCCTGAATAATGAAAACAGTCTTGAAAAAGAAGTAAAAAGTTGGAAGCCTTACATTTCCTGATTTCAGTACTTAAAAGAAGGCTGTGGTAATTAAGGCAGTGTGGTGCTAGCCTAGGAACAGATGTACAGATCAATGGAATACAATTGAGAATCCAGAAATAAAACTTTAGATTTCTGATCAGTTGATTTTTTTTTTTTTTAAATAATAAATATCCAAGCACCCTAAAATGTTGTCCTCTCCTATTTACTATTTGCCTCTATCCTCTTTCTTCCTTTACTTAAAGTGACAGGTATTTGCTGGTCAGTAGGTAGGATTAGGTTGATTTCTGAGGTGATACATGTAATTGGCATCTAGGAAAAGAGGGGAGGGTTTGCGGAAAAAGCATTTAAAGAAATAATGGCTAAAGAGTTTCCACCTATGATGAAGGCTATACACCTAATGAACCTACGTAGGGTAGATGCAGAGAAAATCACATAGAGGCACATCCTAATCAAGTTACTAAAAGCCAGAGTAAAAACATAGCATATTATATATAGGAACAAAGATAGGAACTGTTGACTTTTTTCTCAGAAACCTTGCAAGTCAATAAATGAAAACTTTATTACAAATGAAGAGCATAATCACACTGAGGAAGAGTAAAAGAAACTTTGGAAAATATTTTGACTTGGCCAGGAGTGGTGGCTTACACCTGCAATCCCAGGACTTTGGGAGGCTTAGGTGGGTGGATCACTTGAGGTCAGGAGTTCGAGACCAGTCTGGTGACATGGTGAAACCTGGTCTCTACTACAAACACAAAAATTAGCTGGGTATGGTGGTGCATGCCTGTAGTCCCAGCTACTCTGGAGGCTTAGGCATGAGAATCACTTGAACCTAGGAGGCGGAGGTTGTAGTGAACTGAGATTGTGCCATTGCACTTCAGCCTGGGCAACAGAGCAAGACACTGTCAAAAGAAGAATTTTTTGTGGACTAGATACTATAAGGCTAAAATAAAAAGAACCATATACACATATTTTATTTTAGTTAGTAAATCTTGTTCCTCATGGGGTGGGGATAGGAGCTAGCAAGTTTGAAACATATATACACACTAGAATTAAATATGAGTAAAAAATTATAGTTAATGACAACTGAGTTTCTTACTGTTGAAGAAGTTATGAATTAGGAAAGGAAGAAGGCTAAATGAACTGTGGTATTGGATTGGAATTGGAGGTATCAGTATGAACTCATGGTTCCATATAGATATGTAAATGTAAATATGTATATATGCATGGGTTAGTGTATAAAAATATATTTCCTCATTCTATTCACTGGGAAGTCATAGAAGAAATGATGCTGAAGTAGCAGTAAAGATGCCCGGATCTTGGACTATAAATATGGTCCCTCCTTCCCTTCCTCCCTCCCTCTTTTCCCTCTTCTCCCTTTTCTGCTTCCCTTTCTTTTCTCCTTCCCTTTTTCTCCCCTTTCTTTCCCTTTTTTTGACGTAGTCTCTATCGCCCAGGCTGGAGCACAGTGGTGCAGTCACAGCTCACTAAAGCCTCAACTTCCTGGGCTCAAGTGATCCTCCTGCCTCAGCCTCCCTAGTAGCTGGTACTACAGGCATGTGCCACCATGCCTGGCTAATTTTTGTATTTCTTGTAGAGACGAGGTCTCACTATCTTGCCCAGGCTGGTCTTGAATTCCTGGTCTCAAGTGATCCACCTGCCTCAGCCTCCCAAAGTGCTGAGATTACAGATGTGAGCCACTCCTCTCGGCTTAAATAGAATTTCTTAATAAAAAGAACTCATTTATTTTTTAGCTGGGATAGGAGAAATGCAGAATGATCCTGGAACATCTTGTGATTCTAAAAAACAAAGAAGTGCTCAGAAAAGGATGGGACATATTAGAAGTACACAGGAGCTGGCCTGAAGGAGCTTATTGGCCAGAGCTAGAATGAAATAATGGTAGTATTGAATTATAACCAATAGAATAAAATATCTATTAGTCCATACTAGCAAAAATAAATAATTGAATAAACAATAGAATGGAAGAAACAACTCTCAAAAGCAGAATTTCACCTAAGAACTGTAAAAAGAATGAGAGAAACACAGAATCACTGTTAGAGAAATACTACACTAACAATTGTTGCAGGCAAGAGCCAGTAATGGAATGTAAAATCACTGGGCAAAAATATGATGAGAAACATGATATTTATGTAGTCTGAAAGTATCTTCTCCAATAAATTTTTTTGTCACGATGCAGTCCTGACTTCTCCACCCCCAAATGCAAACCTAAATTGAGGGAAATTTTATGGAATACCTGACCATTATTTGTCAATAATGTACGCAGGAGTACAGTGACACAATCATGGTTCACTGTAACCTTAAACTCTTGAGCTCAAGTGATCTTCCTGCTTGTCCTGAATAGTTATGACCTCAGGCACACACTACCACACTTGGCTAGGGTTGGGTTTGGTTTGGTTTTGTGTTGTGTTGTTTGTAGAGATGTGATCTTGCAATATGTTGCCCAGGCTGGTCTCTCTCCTGCCTTGGTCACCCAAAACGATGAGATTACAGGTGCTTGGCTCCCAAGAAATTTGTTAATTACCAAGTGGAAAACAGTAAATTTACAATAGAGAGAAGCTCTGTAGCTACTACCTTAACCAAATATTGGAAGTGTATTCAGGGTTAATATCACTAGTAATGAGACCTGTTGATACAGTTTGGCTGTGTCCCCACACAAATCTAGACTTGTAACAGCCACAATTCCCACATGTGGGAGGAACCTGGTGGGAAGTAATTGAATCATGGGGGCACATCTTTCCTGTGATAGTGAATAAGCCTCACAAGATTCGATGGTTTTAAAAACAGAAGTTTTCCTGCACAAGCTCTCTCTTTGCTTGCTGCCATCCATGTAAGATGTGACTTGCTCCTCTTTGCCTTCCACCTTGATTGTGAGACCTCCCCAGCCATGTGAACTGTAAGTCCATTAAACCTCTTTCAACAGTAAACTGCCAGTCTCGGGTATGTCTTTATTAACAGTGTGAAAACGGAATAATAAACCTGTTCATAATTTGTACTCCCAGATATGATGAAGTGAAAAAGGTAAAACATCATATCTGTGATACTCTGTGACATTTCTCTACCCCAAAATGCAAACAGACCTAAATTGAAGGAAATTCTATGGAATACCTGACCATTATTTGTTAAAAGTATGAAGGTCATGAAAGGGAAAGACTGAGGGACTGTCTTAAGTTAGAGGAGACTAAGGAAACATACAGCTAAATGCAGTGTGGGAACCTGAATTGGATCCTGAAACAGAAAAAAAAAAAAAGTTTAAAAAAATCTGGGGAATTAGGTTTATAGGGGAATTAGTTCATTTCAGTGTACCAGTGTTATTTTCCTGTTTCTGATTGATGTACTTTGGTTATATAAGTTGTTAACATCAGGAGAATTTGAATGAAAGGTATTTGTGAACTGTGTACTATTTTTGCGAGTTCTCTGGAAAGTTATTTCAAAATAAAAAGTTTCTTAAATTTACTTTTCTTCCAAAAAAAGGTAAAAAAAAAATGCAAGCCACAAGACAGTGGAATAAAATCAAGGTTACAGTGAACCATGATTGTGTCACTGTACTCCTGCATACATTATTTTAGAAAGGAAAAACTATCAATTTAGAATTCAGCCGTGACAAAAATATTATTAATAAAGGCAAAATAAAGACACTTTTCAGACAGACAAAAGCTGAGAGAATTTTTTACCTGTGCTTTTAAGAAATGTTAAAGGAAAATTTTCAGCCTGAAAAGTAATTCTAGATGGAAATTGAAACTTACACAAAAGGAATGAAAAAGACAGGAAATGGTAAAAATGTGGGGAAATAGAAAATATTTCTTCTCAAATTTTAATTTATTTAAAAGATAATTATTTACAGTAGTAAAATATTTTGATGTTTTATAGGATTTATAGCACTTAGCAGTAAAATGTCAAAGTGTAACAAATTTTTAAAAACAATAATAGCCCAATGATGAGAAGGGGGGAGAATGGAAGAGGTTCTTATGTTAAAAGTTGTATAATACCATTTAGAGGTAGACTGTACTAGTTATGATGTATATTATGAACCTCAGAGAAACCACTAAGAAATATATTGGGCATATCTAATCAGCTACTAAATCTTAAAGCTGGAGTGCTATGTTAATATTAGACAAGGTAGATTTTAGAGCAAGGAGTATATTTCCAGAAATAAAGAGGATATTTTTATGATGATGAAGGGGTTAGTTTATCATATATACCTAATAACAGTATCAAAATACTTGAAGCAAAAACTGACAGAATTGGAAGGAGAAATAGAAATCCACAATTATGAGTTGGATATTTCAACAGTTCTCTCTCAGTAATTGATAGAGTAAGTAGACACATATTTAAGAAATGGAATCTTAATTGAAAACCTTTCTGAAAGAAACCTTGATGCCAAAATGGCTTCACTGGTGAATTATATCAAATGTTTAAAGAAGAAATAATAGGAATCTTAAGCTCTTTCAATAAATGCAAGAGGGTATGCTTTTCAGGTCATTTTATGGGATCAGCCTTGTCTTTGATACTAAAACCGAAGATATGACCTATCCCTAATGAACACAGAGATTTTTTTAAGAACATAAGAATTATTAACTAAATAATTACAAATCAAATCTAGGAATTTATGAAAAGAATATTACATCATGACTCATGTAAACTTTATTCCAGGAATGCAAGGTTGGTTTCACATTCAAAATCAAAGTAATTAGCTGCCTTAATGGAGTAAAGAAGAAAAATCATATCATCGTGGTAGGCACAGAAAAAGTATTTGATGAAACACACCTCATGATAACTCAGGAATCTAGGAACAGAGGGACATTTCTTCAATGTGCTAAATTTTGTACAGTTAACATATTTTAATGGCAAAGCTTTCAGTCTAAAGCTTTCTAAGGTCAAGTACAGGACAACAGACTATTAGAGGTTGTAGATAATAAAGCAAGAGAAATAAGTTGGAAGATGTAAAAGTGCCTTTATTTAGACTGTGTTGTCACATACATGGAAAATCCTAAATAATCTACCTTCTCCACAAAAAAAGAGCAACTAGAATTAATAAGCGAATGTAACAGGTTGCAAGATACAAGGACAGTATACAAAAAACAATTGTGTTGTTTTTCTTTTTTATCTCC
>PVKP010001960.1:0-132478 GCA_004027715.1 Plecturocebus donacophilus | reverse complement strand
GCCGCGCTGGGTGCCGGCAAAACAGCCGCGCCGGCCAAAAGAGTCGCGCCGGCGACCCGCGTGGCTTCTCCGCCGGGAATCTCCCGGTCTGTGGGCAACAAAAACTCGTCGGAAAGTGCGGCGTCCACTCGTTCTCTGCGCTTTCACTGGGAGCTACATTCCTGAGCTGTTGTTAGTCGGCCATCTTGGATCTCTCCGGAAACTCAGGTTTTGTACAAATTACACAGCCTAGTTTAACGCAGCCTACCTTATGCCTTACCATGAGGTAATTGACTACAACTGATCTATCACTGACAAAGTGACTGCGAATTATTCTAGTGTTTATAGAAATTTGCAGCTATTTTCCTACCTTTCAAAATTTTACCCATAGATCAAATTTTCTAATAACTTAGAAAATGAGATAGATGAAGAAAAGGTGAGTAACTTAATCCTATGGAAAGCGAAAAAGAAGGATAGAATGAACATTTTGATATGATTATAACCAAATTCAAAAGCAGATAAAATATGTTGTAATACACACACATACATAGAGTTATGCATATACACACATTTATTTATAAAGTATGTAAATGTTGGGGTTTTCTTAGGATGTAGAGAAGACTGATCTATATTTTAGTGCCCTGTGTGTGGATTCACTTTGTCACATCAGTCAATGGTTCCAAGAAAGTTCAGAGATTTCTAGATCTAAATCATAAGTATGCTAACCAGAAGTAAAATATATATCTGGGATTTTAACCTTGCCTCTTAAAAAGCAATCTTCAGCTGTGATGGTATGATCCATGTATAAGTTCATTTTTTCTTTTTATTGTTCTATGGTGTGTGGCTTCAGGTAAAATTTTAAATATAGAGAGGCAGTGCAGGAGAGGCTGATCTTATTATCTCCCCAGCCCAGCCCATGGGTTGTAATCTTGCCTGTCAATGGACAGACTTTTTCCTACATGCTTCACTTTGCATATACCACCAAACTGAACACACTTCGTGTCCCCAGTGAGACATTGAGAAAATCTCTATGGAAGACTTTAGGCAGTGTTCTGAAAGGTAGAGAGCTGGAAACCAGGGAGGAATTTTCAAACTGTCTTGGGTATTGTGAAGAGTAGAGTTTTATTTCCCTCTTTATTGACAGACTGTCAATAAAGGTAAAACTAATTCTTTCCTTATTCTGGCATAGAAAATTTGAAATTTGGCATCCTAATCTCTAAATTGATAAACATTGTGTATCAAAATAAGAACCACAAACAATAACAACCATGCACAAAACCCCAGTCAACTCTGATTTGATTAGTGTGGTAATTTGTGAAATTGAAATTAGAATAAGGAACCAAAATTTTTTTCACCTTCAAATTTTGATTCCCATTGTAAAGTCTTAAATAATATTGGAGGTCATATATGCATACTATAAATACTAAATATTGCCAAAAATTATACATCACTAAAATTAAGCATCATTAGCCAGAAGCCTCTAGTTTCTGTTACTGGTACCATTTTTTGGTGCATCTTTTCAGAAATGGTAAGTTGTATGTATATATACATCTTCTTCTTTAGTTATAAATTCTCTTTTCCTCTAATACTTTGGTATAATAAATTTATGTAGTAAGACCTGAGTTTAGCTGATAAAACTGGTACTGTAGACAAATTCTAGAACATGACTTTTCTACTTATGAGTTCACTGGGAGAGATTCTAAAATTATTTGTTAAAAATAGGAACCTTCCCTACCCCTTACCTTTCCAACCAAATTGAACTGTACCAGGCTTTATATATCCCAACTTCTTTCCTGATTATGTCTTAATAATACTTCATAATACAAAAGTAATTACAAACCCAAGATAAACATAACTTCAGTCAAAGTTTTTCTGCCCAGGGTTTTGAATTCTAATAGTCTTACCAATTAGAGAAACTTTGTCAACTGTCTGAGTAGAGCCCATCTGATGAGATTTAATCTCTTTTCCATTCCTTCATTTTTAAAAACAGCTTTATTGAGGTATAATTGATATACAAAGAACCGTACATATTTAATGTGTACAGTTTAAGGTATGGATATATGAAAATACCCCTGATACCACCACTGTAATCAAGGTAATAGACATTTTCAACATTTCTCAGTTTCCTTATGTTCCTTGTGTGTGTGTGTGGGGGGGGGTGTTTGTGTGAGTGTGTGGGTGTGTGTGTATGTGTGTGTGTGTGTTAGGAACTTTTATTAAGAAATCTACACTCAACAAATTTTGAGGTGCACAATACCATGTTATTAACTACAGGCAATATGTTATACAGAAGAACTCTAGAACTTGTTTATCTGGCATAAGTGAAACTTCATATCTGTTGAACTCCCCATTTTCTCCTCCTCCCAGCCCCTGCCAACCACTATTGTATTCTCTGCTTCTAGGAGTTTGACTGTTATAGATAACTCAGAAGTGGAATAATGCACTATTTGTAATTCCATGTCTGGCTTATTCCTTTAGGATAATGGCCACCAGGTTTATCCATGTTGTAGTAAATGGCAAGATTTCTGTCTTTTTAAAGACTGAGTAAGTTTTCATTGTATACATATATCACATTTTCTTTATCCATTCTTCTGTCCATGGCCACTTGGGTGGTTTTCATATTTTGGCTGTTATGAATAATGTTGCAACGAACATAGATGTGTAGGTATCTCTTTGAGATCCTGATTTTAATTCTTTTGAATATATATCCAGAAGTGGAATGGCTGGATCATATGATAGATTTATTTTTAATATTTTAAGGAACCTCCATACTGTACCAGATAGCTGCTGCACCATTTTACATGCCCACTAACTATATAAAAGTATTCCAATTTATTCACATCCTCCCCAACCTTTATTATCTTGGTTTGGTTTTTATAACAGTCATCATAGCAGTGTGAGGTAGTATCTGATTCTAGTTTTTTTTTTTTTTTTTTGAGGCAGAGTGTCTCTCTGTCCCCCAGGCAGGGATTCAGTGGTGTGATCTTGGGCTCGCTGCAACCTCCACATCCTGGGCTCAAGCGATCCTTCTATCTCAGCCTCTCGAGTAGCTGGGATGACAGGCCCATGCCACTGTGCCTGGCTAATTTTTTAAATTTTTTATAGAGATGGTTTTACCATGCTGCCCAGGCTGGTCTTGAGCTCTTGGACTCAAGCCATCATGCTACCTCAGCCTTCTTAAATGCTGGCATTATAGATGTGAACCATGGAAGCCAGCTATATCTAATTATAGTTTTGATTTGCATTTCTTGATAATAAATGAAGTTGAACATGATTTCATATGCCTGTTGGCTGTTTGTATGTCGTCTTTGGAGTGGAGAACTAGCTGTTAATTGGAGAAATATTTGACAATTTTAAAATCTGGTTTTTTTTTTTTTTTTGCTAGCTTTGTTGGAATTTTACATGTATTTTGGAAATTAATCATTGTCAGATAAATGCTTTGGAAATATTTTCTGTTGTTTCACAGGTTGCATTTTAGCAATTAATATTAAGTTTTCCAATCCATGAAACTGGAGTGTCTTTCCTCATTTATTTATTTCTTCTTTATTTTCAAAAAAGTTAATGTTCTATTGTTTCCAGTGTATAAGTCTTCCATCTCCTTGGTTAAGTTTATTCTTAAGTATTTTGTTCTGTTATTCTTTTTTAGTGTGTGTGTGTGTGTTGAAATTATATCAACACACTAAAACAGAATAACAATAAAATACTTATTCTGTGTGTGTATCTGTGTGTGTGTGTGTGTGTGTGTGTGTGTGTTAGGAACTTTTAATAGGAAATCTACACCCAACAAATTTTGAGGCACACAATACCATCTTATTAACTATAGATGCTAACGTAAATGGGATTGTTTTCTTAATTTTCTTTTTGGATTATTAACTGTTCAAGTATAAAAATGCTATTGATTTTGCATATTAATTTGATATCCTGCAGGTTTAATGAATTCATTTATTCTTTTTTATTTTTTCTGGAGTCTTTAAGGATTTCTACATATAGGATCATATTACTAACAGAGAAAATTTTACTTGCTTTCCAATTTAGATTTCCTTTATTTACTTTTCTTGCCTAATTTATCTGGCCAGGAATTCTAGTACTACAATAAATAGAAGTGGTGAGAGTGGGCATTGTTGTCTTTGTCCCAGTCTTACAGAAAATCTTTCAGTTTCTCACCATTGAGTATGTGATTAGCTGTGGACTAGCATTTTCATCAAAAATGTTGAATTTGGTTAGATGCTTTTTCTTGCCTTTATTGAGATGATCATGTGATTTTTTACCCTTTGTTCTGTTAATGTGGTGTATCACATTTGATCTGCATATGTTGCACCAGCTTTGACTCTCAGGGTAAATTCCACTGTATCATGGCATATGATCCTTTCAATGTGCTGTTGAGTTTGATTTGACAGCATTTTGTTGAGGACTTTTGCATCTTTGTTTATGTGGGATATTGGCTTGTAATTTTCATTTTTTCAATATCTTTGTCTGGCTTTGGTCAAGGTAATGATGGCCTTGTAAAATGAGTTTAGAAGCGTTGTTTTCTTTTTTGGGAGAGTTTGAGGATTGGCATTAAATCCTTAAATGTTTCAGAGCATCCACCAGTAAAGCCATCAGATCCTGGGTATTCATTCCTCTTTTGGGTAGTTTTAAAATTACTAATTTAATATCCTTGTTATTGTTCTACTACAATTATCTATGTTTTCATGATTCAGCCTTGGTAAATTTTATATATTTAGGATTTTATCCATTTTTTTCTAGGCTATTCCAGTTTGTGGGAGTATGATTGTTCACAGTAGTATCATGATTCTTTTTGTTTTTGTGGCATCAGTTATAGTGCCTCCTCTTTTGTTCCTGATTTTACTGAGCCTTCTGCCTTTTTACTTAGTCTAGCTAAAGGTTTGTCAGTTTTGCTCACCTTTTTAAAAAAACTCAACTATTGGTTTCGTTGATTTTTTTCTATAGTTTTCCTAGTCTCTATTTCATTTATTTATACTCTGATCATTATTATTTTCTTCTATTAGCTATGGTCTTAGTTTGTAATTCTTATTCTAGTGTTTTAAGGTGCAACGTTAGATTACATATTTGAGATCTTGCTTCTTTTATAATGAAGGCCCTTATTGTTATAAACTTCACTTAAAACTGCTTTTATTATACAAGTTATAGTATGTTGTGTTTTTATTTTTATTTGTTTCAGGATCTTTTCAGATTTTCTAGATTTTCTTTTTGTTTTCTTCTTCATGTTTAGGAGTGTAATGTTTCATTTCCAAGTATTTGTGAATTTTATAATTTTCCTAATGTTATTACATTCTAGTTTCATATTATTGTGGTTGGAAAATATGTTGATATAGTTTCAATCTCTTAAAATATATTTTACTTAAAATTATTAGGACATGTTTTGTGGCCTAACATGTGGTCTATCCTGGAGAATATTCCATATGTGCTTGAGAATAATGTGTATTCTGCTGATGTTGGGTAGAATGTTTCAAATATCTGTTAGGCTCATTTGGTCTATAGTGGTGTTTAAGTTCATTGTTTCCTCACTGATTTTCTGTCTGAATGTTCTGTCAATTGTTGAAAGTGGGACTTCTCTTCGTTCTAAGGACAATTCTTTACTCCACTCAAATTATAGATAATTATATTATTTTATTTGTTGATACATTTATTGTAAGTTTGCCTTTACCAAGGAGTTACAAGTCCTAGGCACTGTTATTTCACTATTCACCACTGCCATACACTATTATGATTGTATTTTCTCACATATATCTCTATATATTGTTCTTAAGGCTCTGTGGGCAGTAAGTATGTAGAGGGCCAGACCCCCAACAAAGGCTTTTGTTCCAAATTCCTAGATGAACTTTGATGACTTAGACTTGACAAATGGATGCTCCTTTGGCCCCTTTATAGTGACAGTAGGAAGAGTAAAATATATTTTCCTTAAAGCGAGAGAAGAGCCAGTTTAATCTACCTGTACCAGGACTTTTATGGAGGCAATAGCTCTAACCAGAACTTTTTCAGATCCTCTTACCTCAGGTGTATAGGAGAAAGACTTAGAAGGGAGAAAAAGGGAGAGGGATGGTGGGATTCTCTCAGGAAGATAATATGCAACCTAAGCAAGCATTTATAAGAAAACAGCCATTTTTCTGGCCTTCGCTTTCTTATCATGATGAATGCCCCACTCATTAGAAAAATTGACAAAAAATATATTATTTTGTTTGTTTGAGTAATGTTCTCCTCTTCTTTTCGGAACAAATTGAAATAAAATATTTTTGCAGGCAGATGGCAGTAATAGGGTTAAACAAAATTTGTTTTTGTTTTTTTTTTTGCAAATATGCATGGTATTTTGTTAAAAGGTTAAAATTAATCTAGCTTAAAATTATTATGCTCTTATCATGTGGCAATGATCTCTGGCACTCTGATCATCCCTTTATTTGTGAGCAGGAGAGTAATTGCTTTTTGAAAAGAATCTTGGCCCTTCCCGTAGGTACTCCCTTGTTTATCTCCACGTGCAGATGGAGTGACTTTCTCTTCAAGCATTTGTTCTTGTCAGACCTGTCAACTTTCATAAGAAAATGTCAATCTGGTCTCTGGGTGAGGAGCTGTTAAAACATATGGCTTTGCACTTAACCGGAAAAACAGAATATCTTCACTCCAGGTACTTGTCAGGGAATATGATCTTCAACTCACTGCCATTCAACATTTATCAGAAGCTCAGCTGTGAGAAACAGTATTTATGAAAGATGGTCTGAAGGACATGCTGTCTGTCCATTCACCTAGCTCCTCTTAAATCTATCCTATCTAAGCCAGACAAGCAAAAATTCTGTAACACTGTTCTGGTTTCTGTGGGAATGTGCTTACTAAATTGCGGAGTGGCATTTTGCCATAAGCTTACGCTGAGTGATATTAGAAAAAATAGATTTTTGAATGCCCTGTGTTTACTATGAGGCTGTCATTAATGATTCTTCACTACATTACACACTTTTTTCTTTATGAGGGCCCACAGGAGAAAATTCTCTCTCACATCAGTACCAGCCATGAGTGTGTTCTTCTTTGCAACTGGTATGTTTATTAGCACATAGACACCGAACCATAACTGATTCTGCCAATGCCTTTATTTGCTAGCAAGTATAAAACTAAAGTTGTAACCCATTTCTGGGGAGCATGCAGGAGTTTACAACATATATTATGAGAGCTAATTACATGCCTGGATTCACCTTGTTTGATTTTATCTGATTTACCCTTTGTTCTGAGTTGGATAGGGAAAGAAAAGGAAAATCTTCAAAGGAAAGCTGATCAGTTGAGTCTGGAGGGACAGTAGTTCCTGGAAAAAGAAGAGGAATTCACTTGATTGGTAGAGCATAATGATTTGGGCCCACAGTTAAGTCCATGCCTAGATGACATTTCATAGAAATCCAGGTCATATTATCATGTCTCACTCTTGTGTCATTGTCTCTCTGGGGCTCCGACATTCTACCTCTAGTGACCCACTTTTTATTTCTTCTGGGTCTGCACTAAGGGAAGAGTCTTTCTCAAGAATTGAAAAGAGAAGCATTTGTCAATGGGATGAGTGAGACATGATAAGGAGATAGAATCCATAAGAATTACTTTGTTTTCAGAGTCTCATCCAGGAGTTGTTAAAGTGGAGGCATCTGAGGCTGAAGCTAACCATCCAGATAAAATATTGGCACCCAGCCACCAAGTGAATGTATGTGCCAGGCCATTAGTCACACAGATGCTTCTTTCACAGCTTGTGTCAAAATCTGTCACTGATTTTGGCAGTCACAGGTTAAATCGTTCTTTTAGGGACAGAAAGAGCTACGTGCTACAGAAATGATAAACCTTGAAAGGCCTTTTTGATTTCTATAAAAGAACAATTAAAAGCAGTATTTTCCAAACTCGAATCTTTGAAAAGTAACAAGCTTTTTATTTTACTAGTTTGTCATGTAATGAGAACGTGCTATAAGGGTAAGACAGTGAGTTTTTCTTGAATCTAAAATTATTTAATTTAAAAGTATGTCTGTGTTTCATTCTGAGATTATGTACTTCCTATTTTGGGTGTCATGCCCACATTTTCTTTATGAAATTGTAAGGGATTTTTAAAAAGTTGCCTCCTATTGTTAAATAATAGCAACAACAACAGTAATGATAACAACCTAAGTTAGTCTTTAGGGATGGCAAGTATGGTTGTTCAGGTTGTTTGCTGCGTAAGGCACATGAATTACATATTTGGTGATTATTCAAATTCTGGAAACCACTAACTAAAAAGATGTGAGCTTTATATGAACCGTACATACCCTTTCTCCACCGTAGTTGGAAAATTTAGCTGTTGTTTCCCACTAAACAATATCATCTCATAAAAGATTTCTGTGAAAATATTGTGGAGTAGAGAAGATAATTACCTACAGCTTTGTCAAACAATGTGGAACAGATTAATATGCTTCACTGATGTGATGATGACGGCTGGAACCCTTTAAGACAGCTTCTGCAATTCAGACCACTTTTCCAGTTGTCAGTAGCAACGCCTCTTTCTCTGGTTGTTGGCTGGCACTGAAAAGCCCTTGTCAGCTCCTGAAATTTATTTGAAATGATACAACAGCATGGAAGACAGGAGAGTTTTAGGCATTATATGCTGCCCTACTGTGTCTCTAGGAAATAAATGATTTTCTACTAGGCTTCTTCTTTTCTTTTTATAAAAACATGTAGTGTAGTTAGCCTTCATGTACAAGTAAGCTTACACACTCACACAGTATTTGCCATAATCCAGATCAATTGTGTACAACTAAAATGTGAAATTATCAGAGTTCTTAAAAGGTGATGACAGCCTATTCATATGCCCTAAGCACACTGGACACCAAACAAGCACTTCACCAATTTTAGAAATTAAGTTTACAAGGTCCTACAAATAACACCACTACATGTCATTGCATGATTCTACAAGGATAAGGAAACATGCTTTTTTGTGTCATTGAAATTTCTGTAGAACTCTTAATCTGAACTCACTTCACTACAGTGAAAAGCTGACTAAATACATCTCATCCAGGAAGGGATTTTGCAAGGTGACTGGAGGTAATATTTTAAGCAAAAGGATTTTTTATTCTCTTTCTACTGGAAAGACAATAATTTACCCAATGTAGGTAAAATATGCTACTAGAATCTGTCTTCCTTATAGGATGCAGTTTTATTGTTACATGTCTAAAAGAGGCAATTGTCAAAGTATAGTAAAAATTTACTGGCAGATTCCAATATTGCTGGATTTGTGGATAATTTCTGATGTGAGAGATTAAAAAGTTACTGGACAGCAATTAAATTAGTTAAGAAAATCACTTTATTAAGGCTTTAAGGTTTGGCTAATCCTTCTCCAAGAAAATCATATATGAAAAAATGATAAACCATTTCTTCACCCATGAGCTGTTGGGTTCTAAAACAGTGTGGTAGATATTTTATAAAGGTGTACCTTACGATGATTTTGAAAAAAAAAAGTTTTAAATATGAATGAAATGTAAGTGTAGTTTTATTTGAAATGCCAGTAATAATCTCAATAGGTTATTTTTTCCTAAAAATCTCATAAGCATTGATAATTCTAAATATTCTGGCCCTAGTAAAGCTTTTGGGGAAAAGGTAAATATAAATAAATATTAAAATTAGATTTTGTTAGTTTCATAACACTACATATGTATCTTTTTCTGTTCTTTCTCTCTCTTCTTTCTTTTACCTTTGTTCCTTTCAATCCTCTCTCTTCCCACTTGTTTCACTTTTATTTCCTGTTGGAATATTTTTTGCTTCCAGTCACTCAGATCTCTTTGACTATAAAGGCTGTGTCCTTCTTTTTTGCAGCACTGATTGCAAGGGAGGTTGTTGTTAAGGTGAAATATCTGTTTCTGGTAATATTTAAGCCTAACTTTTAAGAAAATCTAAAAAATGAATGCTACTTGCAAGTAAGGAGATAACTGATTTCCTCAAAGTTACTCTTCTAACATGATGACTACACTTTCCATCAAGAAAAGTCTCATTCATGAGACCATATCCATAGAATTCATATTATTTCCAAAAAATGAGATACATATTGAGAGGAAACAATGTAAAATTAAAATGAACCATAAACTTTTTCTCTTCCCAAAAATAGAAATGAGAGATTATACTGTTATGTTTGGTAGATCTTTTACTAACTCTTTTGATTATTTTTACTTTTGTAATAAAATTTGGATTCATTTTCCTCTAGAGTATTTTAGAATCTTAAAGATGAGTAAAATAGAGAGTTATATTAATTTTTTATTAGGCCGGGAAGTTGAAATTTACACTTTTATTTCACTAATGATCCACTCCAACCTTCTGTAGTATTTATTTCTTTATCTCACTTTGAGCTCATTATTTTATTCTTCTTATGTTATCTATGTATTTGTTTAAAAAAGAATGGTCCATTTGGAAAGCTTAATGGAGCTAACCAACTCAAATTAAAAAACACACACACACACAATATTCTACATGACAAAACAAAATAATTTATAAAATAACTACAATATGTAAAATGTAAACCATAGTGGTAAACATTACTTTAGATCATGGCAACTGAAATATCTTTCTTTAATTAAGTTGCCAAAAGGCAAAGTTATTACATCCTGATCAATAATGCTGTTTTAAAATAAAAAAACCCCAAAACCTTGAAAAAGGGTTTATAAATGGGTAAATATGTTTTCCTCTCAGTGCGATGCAATAGTAATAATTTTTCCCCTCTTTTCTGCTGTGGTTGAGCAAAATAGCCAACAGCAAAACTATTTTTTCCCCCTTGCTTTAAAACTTGCTTACCTGGGTTAATATACTAACATTAATCAAGCTGATATTCAGGAGAAAATAAATCACTATAAACTGTCCTACATGTCTACGCCTTTCTGTAGCATGGAAAATGTAAACTTGATTCCTTACTGTGTTTTAAAAAGAGTTATGACTTCATATAAAAAAAATTTGTGGGTGAAGGCATTTGTATATTCATATCCCTCTATCTTCTCTGGTTATAATGCAGTTAATCACTATTCAATACCATTTTATCACAATGTTTTTTTAAGTGGAGTTCATGAACCAACTAGTGTCCTTGAATTGTCAAAAATGCAAGTACCAGCCAATATCTTCTTGAAATTCCCAGTCAAAATGGGCAGAGAAGGAACTAGAAGTAGGGCAGTGGTTGATTTTTATCTCATCGCAGTCAGCTGATCACCTTCATTACCTGGACCTTACATTGCTCTTACCACACTACATAGACTTCCCTTCATCTCCCTTCTCCATGAAATGCAAATGAACAAAGAAGATGAGTGCTCTGTTGTCTTTTTTTTTTTTTTAAAAAGTTGTGGGCACATAGCAGGTATATATATTTATGGGGTATACTGAATATTTTGATACAGGAATACAGTGCATAATAATCACATCAGGGTAAATGGGGTATACATGACCTCAAGCATTTATCTTTTCCTAAAGTTGCAAACCTTTCAATTATATTCTATTATTTAAAAATATACAATAAATTATTGTTGATTGTAGTCACTCTGTTGTGTTATCAAATACTAGATCTTGTTTATTCTATGTAACTATATTTTTGTACCCATTAACTATCCTCACTCTCCTGTACACCTCTGCTGCCCTTCCCAGCCTCTAGTAACCATCCTTCTACTCTCTATCTCCATGAGTTTAATTGTTTTAATTCTCAGCTTCCACAAATAAGTGAGAACATTCAAAGTTTGTCTTTCTGTGCCTGGCTTATTTCACTTAACATAATGTCCTCTAGTTCCATCCATGTTATTGCAAATGATAGGAACTTAACTCTTTTCTATGGTTGAATAGTACTCCATTGGGTATATGTATCATATTTTCTGTATCAGTTTCTTTGATGATGAACACTTAGGTTGCTACCAAATCTTGGCTATTGTGAATAGTGTTTTAATAAAAACAGAAGTTCACATATAGCTTCAATATACTGATTTCCTTTCTTTTGGGTATATATCTAGAAGTGAGATTCCTGTGTCCTCCTGTAGTTCTATTGTTAGTTTATTGAGGAACCACCATACTGTTTTACATAGCGTGCCTGTACTCATTTACATATCCACCAACAGTGTATGAGGGTCACCTTTTCCCCACAGCCTTTTATCCAAAGGACAGATATTCATTGTTGCCTGTCCTTTGGATAAAAGCCGCTTTAACAAGGGTGAGATGATATCACATTGTAGTTTAGATTTGCATTTTTCTGATCAATGATGTTGAGAAACTTTTCATATACCTCTTTGCCATTTGTATGTCTTTTTTGGAGAAACATTACGTTTTGCCTGTTTTAATCAGATTAGCAGATTTTTAGATTATTAGCTTTTTTTTCCTGTATAGTTTCTGGAGCTTATATATTCTTGTTATTACTCTTTTGTCATATGGATAGTTTGCAAATATTTTCTTCCATTATTGGATTGGCTCTTCACTTTGTGGATTTTTTTTTTTTGCTATGCCAAGATTTTTAACTTGATGTGATCTAATTTGTCCATTTTTGCTTTATTTGCCTGTGCTTGTGGGGTATTATTCAAGAAATGTTTGCCGGAACCAATGTCTTTGAGAATTTCCCCGATGTTCTCTTTTACTACTTTCATAGTTTGAGGTCTCAGATTTATATCTTTAGTTCATTGTGATTTGATTTTTGAATATGATGGGAGATAGGAGTCCAGTGTCATTCGTCTGCATATGGGTCTCCAATTTTCTCAGCACCATTTATCGAAGAGACTGACTTTTTCATAATGTATGCTCTTGGCACCATGGTCAAAAATGAGTTTACTGTAGATGTATGGATTTATTTCTGGGTTCCTTATTCTGTTCCATTGGTCTATGTGTTTGTTTTTATGCCAGTACTGTGCAGTTTTGGTTACTATAGCTCTGTAGTATAATTTGAAGTCAGGTGTATTAGTTCATTCTCACACTGCTATAAAGAACTTCTTGAGACTGGGTAATTTATAAAGAAAAGGGGTTTAATTGACTCAGAGTTCTGCATGGCTGGGGAGGCCTCAGGCAACTTACAATCATATCAGAAGGGAAGCAGGCACATCTTATCTGGTGGCAGGCAAGAGAGAGCATGTGAAGGAGGAACTGTTAAACATTTATAAAACTATCAGATCTTGTGAGAACTCACTATTATGACAACAGCATTGGGAAAACTTACCCTATGATCCAACCATCTCCCACTGGTTCCCTCCCTCAACATGTGGGGATTATGGGGATCACAATTCAAGATGAGATTTAAGTGGGGACATAGAACAAAACCATATTATCAGATAACATGACTCCTCCAGTTTTGTTCTTTCTGCTCAGGATAACTTTGGCTATGCTGGGTATTTTGCTGTTCCATATAAATTTTAGAATTTTTTTTCTATTTTTGTGAAGAATGTCATTGGTATTTTGACAATTATATTGAATATGTAGATTGCTTTGGGTGCTATGGACATTTTAAGAATGTTGATTCTTCCAATTCATGAAGATGGAATATGTTTACTTTTTTGTATTTTCTTCAATTTCTTGCATCGATGTTTTATAGTTTTCATTGTGGCATCTTTATTTCCTTTATTAAGTTTCTTCCTAGGAGTTTCATTTTATTTGTAGCTATTGTTAACAGGTTACTTTCATGATTTCTTTTGTAGATTGTTCACTGTTGGCATATAGAAATGCTGCTGATATTTGTATGTTGATTTTGTATCCTGTAACTTTACTGAATTTATCAGTTCTAATAGTTTTCTTGTGGAATCTTTAGGTTTTTCTAAATATAAATCATAGTATCTGCAAACAAGTATAACTTGAATTCCTGTTTTCCAATTTTGATGCCCTTCATTATTTTTCCTTCTGCATCATTTCCCTACTTAGGACTTCCAGTTCTATGTTCAGTATCAGTGGTAAAAGTGGGCATACTTGTCTTGTTCCAGATCTCAGAGGAAAGGCTTTTAGTTTTTCTTCATTCAGTATGATACTAGCTGTGGGTCAGTTATATTGCTTTGTTATGTTGAAGAGCTGATTTATTTGTGGCAGATGAGGCTTTTTGAGGGCTCAATGTTGTAAGAACTGCTTTGCTAATGTAAAGGTTAGGGAAATTGTGGATAAATTTGGACTCTCAAAATGTCAACTGGTGACATAATATGTCATATTGGAATTGAAGCTATGTAGGAGTATTTTGTAAACTGTAATGTGCTTTTACATTGCAAGGTACTAGTTGTTTACTTAACACTGGAATCACTTGATTAATAAATTACATATATATATATATATATATATATCTGTTTGTCTATCTGTCTCCATCAGCTGCTTATTTAGAAGTCAGTTTGGCTGCTTGGTAAATTTAAGCACAGCATTAAAATAAATTCTGTATATTTTCACACATTTCATTGAAGACAGCCTCATTTTTTATATATAGTTTTAACGAAATCTTTACTAGACAACATTTTTTTTCTCCTTTAAATGAACCATTATACTTTGGGAGGCTTTTTCAGTAGCAGAATGGTAGTCAAATATATAATTTTTAAAGGCACTATTTGTTTCTAATCAATGTTAAACACAATTATAACAATATAAGCAAAGTAAAATCTGTAAATCAACCAAAGTCAAATATTTATTTAAATAACTACTCATTTAAATAATTGCTTTCTTTTTCTGATTTTAAAGGATAATTCTTCATAGCATAGACAATAAAGATGTATGTAAGGGAGTGAATTCCAGCATAATGAAGATGGGGTGATAAGAGTGGGAATGGGGTAAATGGGAAAATAGATAGCAAGAGTGAGCAGCAGAGACTATGCTTCTACATCAGGTCTTATTTGAATATTTGAATTAAAGAAGGAAATTATATATTAAGTGGGAAAATAGATTTTTTAATAAACATAGTGACATTCTGGCTGCATTTTATTAATAAACGTAATATTTAGAGTTGTTGAACTATTATTTTATAGTTGTGGTTTATATCTCTAAAAGAGTAAACATGTATTTAAATATGAGATGTAATTTTAATTATACAATGTTATGTTTAATTAAGTTTGTAGCATGTATAGGTGAATTTTATCTCAACTGTAATTTGGCATTTTCAATTACCCCCTCTTGCCTACATTCTTCTCTTACTATTCTGGTTGTGAAGTGTTTACTTAACAGTATAATTGGGACTTCTCTCCATTCCTTCATTCACTCATCCAACAAGTATTTGTTGAGAAGTCATAGGATACTGGGTACTGTTCTAAACCTGGGTATGTAGCTGCTAAAGCAAAAGATAAACTTCCTATTCTTGTGTTGTTTACATTCTAGCAAGTGAGGTGGATAATATATAAATAAGTATCAATAATGCCAAAGTATAAGTGTCATAAAGGAAATAAAAGGAGGGGGTTGGAAATGATAGAGTGTGCTTTTTAAAGGGAGTTTCAGGCAGGAGATATTTTAAACAAAGTCCTAGAAGGAGTTGAGGGAATAAATCAAAGGAAAAAGTATAAATGAAGGATTAGAAGTAAGATTAGGATAAGGTACTCTAAATATCTATGAAGAAGATAGCACTGAAGTTCTAAGCCACTAATTCGATTCTGAAATAAATCATATTTTCTCAAAAGCATATTTGGTAGCTTCTATTTCTAGGACTGAAGAAACTGCATTACTGCAAGCTAGAAACATAATTTTCATTGAAAAGTGCACTCTATTCATTCTTTAGGCAATTTCAAGTTAAGTTTCTAAAATGAACTAAGATTTAATTTTATCATGATTATATTGAAATGTTAAACTTTGCAGTTCATTTAGATTTATGAAGAAAAAGTCATATAATGAATTCTGATGTGATTTCAGCTAAATTTGGAAGTCAATTTCTTAAGAAATGAAGAAATGTATTACATTACTTAGCAGAGATCACTAAGATTCAGATTGGTTTCTCCAAAAACAAGTGATACTGAATTAGCTTCATGTATTTTTTTTTCTTTCTTTCTTTCTTTTTTTTTTTTTTTTGACAGAATGGTTAGTCTGGTAGACCAGGGGAAGAATAGAGATAGAATTTACTTGGATTTATTAAAGGAATAGAACCTTTCTTTAAACTTGTGAAGAGATACAGCTACGTTTCTTAGAAACTGATTAATAAGATATATCCCAGATTGCTACATAGCTGATAAGCTTGGCTTGGAGAAAATTTCTGGTAAGGTGGCTTAGGGAATCTATACTTTCCCTATACCTTTCAACAGTTTTTTTTCTAATGACTTAACTGAATGAATCAGGTTCCAAGCTAAATTTGATGTGCTAGAATGATGTGGCAGAGCAGTAAAATGAAGTTGCTCAGGATTGAACATTAAAGTTTTATTGGATCAAAAAAAAAAATCAGTTGCAACAAGGACAGAATACAGAAGAGACATGGCTTAGAAAAAGCATGTGTGGAGACTAAGATTTTCGTTCAAAGAGGGTAAGCCGTTTAATGTGCTGCCATTCTTGCACCTTGGGCTGTGTCATTACAAAACAATCGTATTTGGAAGAAAGGTGATTTATTCTTTGTCATAGTTTGCATTAGACAGGCCCTGGGCCATTTTTAATTTTAAGCACAACACTATATGTTTAGGAATGCATTAGAAGAGAGACCTGGATAGTGAAAGAATGTGAAAGCGTATCATATGAAGGAACATTTTCAAGCCAAGAGGATTCCCTACTTAGAAAAGAGAAGACCTGAAACATACGTAAGAAGCTGTGGAAAAGGACATAAATGGAAACCAGATAAAGTCAGATTTAAGCTTAATATGACTGTAACCTAAGGATACATTGATCTAAAGATAGACTGTATTAGTTTGTTAGGACTGCTGTAACAAAGTACCACAAACCGAGTAGCTGAAACAGCAGGATTTCAGTGTTTGCTGGAAATCTTTGCCTTCCTTGGCTTGCAGGTGCATCTCCTCTATCTTTACCTTTATGTTCACATTGTATTCTTCCTGGGTGTGTGTCTAGCTTCAAGTTTCCCCATTTTATGAGGACACCAGTAATACTGGATTCAGGACCTACCCTACTTCAGTATGAACTCATCTTAACTAATTATACCTGCAATGATCTTATTTCCAAATTAGGTCACATTCTGAGACACTGGGATTAGAAATTTATTTTTTGAGGGTTACAATTTAACCCATCACAGTTACTAATAGTTGATTATCCTCCTAGGAATAAAGATGTGAATATGTCTCAAGGGTTTGTTATTTTTTATAAACTCCAGCAGCAAAAAGAGTATGATAGTCTGCTTTAGAAATATACATATTTAAAAAATATTTTCTATGATTAAGAAGAGTGTGGTGAATATTTTTGTAAAAACTGTAGAATATCTTTAAGGGTGAAATCTCTCATATGCAACTTCTACTTAATCATTGCTATTAGTTTGGTGCAAAAGTAACTGTGGTTTTTGCCATAGTGTAATGTCAAAAACCACAATTACTTTTGCACCAAACTAAGAGATAAACCTAAACTCTACATTATGTGTATCAGATATGCTGATGATAAATGTGCATGCTGAATCCTGACAGTTATGAGGCTCATCTCAAATGTCACTACTCACTTTTATTCCCACTTATTCAGTACTTTTTTTTTTTTTGGCTGGTAAGATCCAGTTATATTTGTTACCAAACCTGTGTATTTCAGACATTTCAATATAATTATGTGATTTTTACCAAATATTATCTAAATCCATAATATTCAAGTAAGGAAAAAGTAAATTAATTGAAATGAAAATAAAGTTTATTCTTTGGAAATATACAATGAAGGCAAGCTTTATTTTTTATTTATTTACTTATTTTTTGATACAGAGTCTCGCTCTGTTGCCAGGCGCCAGGCTGGAGTGCAGGGGTGCAATCTCGGCTCACTGCAACCTCCGCCTCCCGGGTTTAAGCAATTCTCCTGCCTCAGCCTCCCAAGTAGCTGGGACTACAGGTGCACATGCCACCATGCCCAGCTAATTTTTGTATTTTTAGTAGAGACGGGGTTTCACCATGTTGGCCAGGATGGTCTCGATCTCCTGACCTTGTGATCCGCCCACCTCAGCCTCCCACATTGCTGGGATTACAGACGTGAGCCACCGCGCCCGGCCCCAAGCTTTATTTTTTAAAAATATTGCCAAATTAGATGTGGGGAGGCAATTTTGAAAGTCAAACTATGAAAAAAAAAAAGTCAAGCTATGAAAGGATCTGCATTCATTCCCTAACAAATGTCTTCTTTTCTCTTCAAAGACCCTGAAACTGGACATTTTGTAGAAGACGAATTATGAGAGTGATTTATGAGAGAAAGACAATGGAGAATTACAATGGATGGAGACATTCAAAGGAAAGACTTTGGCACTACATCAAAAGAGAGTAGAATAAGTAGTCTGTGCTTACACATTTTAAATTAAAATAAATGTTTATAACACATATTTGCTGTTTTTTGAACTGTAATTCAATTACTAAGGCAGAAGGGGAGAATTGATATTGGATAAAGAACTTTGAATTCTGTCATTGTTAGTAGTATTTGTGTGTGTGTGAATGCTGAGCTTCTCAGCTTCCATAGTTAAAGAGCACTGAGTCAGGAAGCATAAACTACAAATATAGCATTTGTAAGATATTCTCTTTTAAAAAATGGCAGAATTCTAGCAAACTGTCTTTGGTGCTTGCTTTTTTAGAATGATGGTCACAGGCTCTGAGTCTTAGTTTCAGCTTTTATGACTGCTTTTTATTGCATCAAATATTTGACCAGACAAAGCACATTTCAATGAACAGCTTTACCTCCCTTTAAAAGAAACTTAAAGTCCAGCTGAAACTCCTCATCAAGTTAGCCGGGATCATGGTGTTCATTTTGGATGAGGCAATGTACTAATTCACTAAGTCAGCTCAATTTGACATTTCTAGGTTAGGGTATCTTCCTTAAAAGTTACATAATAAATTGGACTTAAAGTGCCCTGCTTGCTTTTGATAAGACTGATCAAAAGAGTGATAGGAGTAATCACTACTTAGAATCCTATATAATAAGTATTTTCCATTTATCTAACTCTAAGGAGAATTTAGGCTATTTGTCCAGTGAAATCCATTTGATACCAGGATTTGTCATGGACCTTCTACAATCAGTCAAGTGTTCCTAATATAATGAATGAGATTTAAAAAAATCAAGCTAACATTTATATGATGCTTACTACTTCCAGAAACTGTTATGCATTATTCACTCACTTAATCCTCCTTACCACTTTAGAGGGTAGGTACTATTATTGTTCCTATTTTTTTCAGATGAGGAAACTAAGGCACAAAGAGTTTAAAGCACTTACCAAGATGATACAGCTGGCGAGAGGTGGATTTGGAATTGTTAACATCACAATTTCACAAACTGTATTTCTTGATGGGTAGAGCTAGTCAAAAGTCTGAAAATAAGTTTGGTTTAAAGATGACCATCATCTTGTTAAGACATTATATAAAGAAGTATCACTGAAAAGTCTCTTTAAAGTCACCAAGCACTGTTCACCATGGACAAGGAAATGTGAATTTGGATATTTTTTACTTAATATTTTCATGATGATTAACTGAAGAATCTGATAGTAAATAGCCCTGGGGTCTTTTTAGTTAAAAATCCTGTTGCCATTAATAGTAATTGATGTAGTTAATAGTAATGTGCTGTATCCCTCAGATGTATTCCAGCTGAAGAAGGTTGAGAGCCACTAAAATTTATTGTTCTATGTCATTTTTCTAAATAATCTTTTGATGACTGTCCATCTACATATTGCTCAGTGGCTTTATATTTAGAGCATTATTTGGGAAATTGCGATTTTAAATATGTTAACCTATAAATATTCAATGAAGCTTTGGCAATGAAGAGTAAGCCTTTACAAAACCTTAAATTGATGAATAGCACAGTTCTGGTTATCTATGTAACAACACCTCCCTAGTAACCTAAAACAATAACGTTACTATTTCTCATGATTCTGTGGATTAGCTGGGCTTAGTGATAAGTTCTCAGGTGTTGCTTGTGGTCATACCGAGATAGCAGCTGAAACTAGTCATCTGCTAACTCCTTTTTCTTGGGTGGACCACCCAAGGTAGGCTTCTCATGCACATATCTGGTGCTTTGGAGTTTCTTGGCTTCTCTCATTCCACATTTTATCTCATCTTCCTGCCCTCTCCACATGGCTTGGGCTTCTTATTACATGATGGCACAGGGTACTAACACTGCTAATGCAGTAGCTGACTTTCGGAATGCACAAATTGGACCTGTTTAGACGAATTAAGGGCTATGGTGAAACTGGAGTAGTATCACTTCCATTGTATTCTATTGGCCTAAGTAGCAGAGGGCCTGATCAGATGCAAAGAGGTGGAGAAATAGATTTTTCTTAATAGGGGAGTACCAAGTTCATATTGCACAAGAGGATGTGGAATGGGAGCTGTTGTTGTTGTCATTGGGTAATACACTCTGTCAAAAGTACTATACCACCTGAATAAGTTTGCTTTGCACGTGATGACAGGGAGAAAACAAGATACTGTGTTGGAATGTATCTACTGAACAGCTGCCTAGACATTGCTTACCTAACAAGTGCCTTGTTTCCACTCAAGATCATAGATCTTTGGGAGTCTAATAAGAGTGATGAAAAGTGATTCATAGGTCTACTTCATTCACTATACAACCCTTCCTGCTAAGAGAAAGACAGGCAAAGGACCTGGGATGGTTATCTTTGTGAATCTATCAATAATGGATAAAATATCTCATCTGCCTACTTCTCTTATTATCAAATTCTTCCCTCAAAGAGGAGTCTGAGCAAAGGAATCTAGATTAGGTGTATAGTGGAGAGCCAGTAACTAGGAGTAGAATCTAAATCAAATGTATAGTGTCCTAGTTAACAAACTCAAAGAGTAATATATAGAAACACAGGAAACCATGCAGCACAATCAAGACTAAAATTCAGGGGTAGGAAGAAAAGCCTAAATCAATTCTGAGTTGCAAAATAATGGCACCAGTAATCTTACACTAAATATCAAAATGTTAGGCTAGGCCTTATTCTGCATAAGATCAGAATTGGTTGAAGATACTGTGTTGGAGTTGAACTAGAAGGTAGTAGGTTGGTAGCCACAGCTAGAAGGAGAGGCCAAGGAGGATGCCAATGAGCAACTGGTAAGTTACAGATTTTGAGTTCCTACCACAAACTTCTGCAGCAATTGGTGATTGATTTCCTAGCTGTTGCAGAGAGACTCAAAATAATTATCAATCATCCTTCTAATCAAAAATAGTTATTTATTGGATTTTTAAATAGATTGTATTATATACCTTTGATAGGAAAACACTAGAATGGCCTAAAAGAATAAATTTTGTTAGATTTACTTATATATTCTTTAATTTCTAGTAATCTGATTTTTTTTTTTTTGAGGTGGATTCTTGCTCTGTTGACCAGGTTGGAATACAGTGGTGCAATCTCGGCTCACAGCAACTTCTGCCTCCTGGGTTAAAGCTAATCTCCTGCCTCAGCCTCCTGAGTAGCTGGGCTTACAGGCACCCGCCACCATGCCTGGCAAATTTTTGCATTTTAAGTAGAGACAGGGTTTCACCTTGTTGGTCAGTCTGGTCTTGAACTTCTGACCTCAGGTAATCCACCTGCCTCGGCCCCTCAAAGTGCTGGGATTATAGGTGTGAGCCACCACACATTACCTATATCTGAACTAAGTTTTACATGTGAAGATAATGTAAATAATATATACATTTACAAATATCCTTGGTTGCATTATTTTTAATAGATTAATACTTAAAATAGTATGAATCTGCATTAGGTAAAAATGAACTTAGGTATAGCTGATTTAGTTCTGATTATTTTATCATTTTGATAAATTATGAAATTATATCATTGCATAGACTGGTTGATTTTTATTCAATTGTTTGAGTGACTAATTAGGGAAAAGACTGGAATGATTACTACAAGGGTGATTTAATTTTTGAGTTTAAACACAAACTAAGGTTTCAATTTTCTGCAGTGGAAGTGCTTTCTGAGCTTGTCTGAATATGACTAGAATTGTTCTAGCCAAAGAGAAGTATTGAATAATGATGAATTTTTCTTAAGCTCAGCTGATCTATTTTTAAAGATAACATAGTGAATGAGAATCAAAGCTTGTCATTTCTGAAAAATGGCAATAATAATAAATTGCAATATACTTTTAAAGAGTAGCAGTTATATTTGGATAGAACTTTATTTTTTCCAGCATGTGAATCATTACCTAATAATATTTCATTTAATTAATCAGAAAACTGTGAGTCAAAGCTCTGCTTACAAAACCTATAAACAGAAACTCCAATTCAACCTTATCACTACTAAATTTTAATGTAAGAGACAACACAAATTAATTAAAGATGAAATGATTCACAAAATAATTACAGCATCTTGTTGCCTTAGGGAATAATAAAGAACTAACTTATTTCAATACTGAGGCTATTAATGGTGTGCACAACAAAGAGATAAACTCAAGTATAGTTAATTTAAAAATTGGCTTTGGCAAATGAGGAAAATAAGTGTGTGCCTATATATGCATATGTATGTGTGCATATATATATACACACATATATACACACACATATATATAAAGTGAGAGAATTTGTAAATTTTAACCTAATTTGTTTTTTAAAATAATTAATGTGTAGGCCTTTTCTATAGTGACTTTGAAAAAGTATTTGAAAACACTACATTGATTTTGCTTTTTATTTATTATCTATTATTATATTTCTATTAACTTGTTTATAATTTCTAATTTATTTGTGATCATATTATTGCACATGAGCACTGCTACTTCTTTTCATTTTGTGTTTTTAATATGAAATTCCTGTATTCTACAAATATTTGGCTAACACAGCTATATTTAATTCATTAGAGGGTTTCTTAAAAGTTTCTAAAATTTCATAATATTTTGTTCTTTTTTGTTTAGAATTTGCATCCTTCCTGTTTTTCAAAAACCGTTGAAGTGGCTTATGAGATTAGGCATAATACAGAATAAGATGGTTGGAAATAGAATGAACAGATATCATCTAAAATAGGAGAGGGAATGAGGTGAACAGACACTCAACATGAGGTGATAGAACCGGGGCACTGATCTTTGCTCTAACTTTCCTGTCAGTAAAGAAAAGAAAAACTTACAAAAGTACAGAGTTTTAATTTCTGACTAGAGAAACCATTTGGATATTAGGGGTTTTTTAATTAACTAGGCTTAAACTCAGATTGTATTTGGCATCTTGTTTTAAGGGACACTGTGTGAGGTACTGAGAAGTATTTTTGCTCCAATTTGTGACACATGTATTCATTCTGTTTAAATATCATTATAAAATTTCACGCCTCCATTTAATGCTTTCTTATTTGAAAAGTAATACATGTGTGTAGAAATAAAAATGTAAACTGACCGAAATGGCATGAAATAAGAATGTTACCATATTTAATAAAAAGTTAAAGTATTTTTAGATTCCTTACTTTCACCTTCACTCCCTTCCTGAGAAGTAGCAACTTTTGATATTTTAAGTTCTTTGGGTGGTTACATATATAACAATAATATAGTTACGCTTTCTTTCTTTTTTTTTTTGTACGCTGTATTTCTTGATGATCAATTTAAGCAGTATTTGCAGACTTTCTAAAATTGATAATGAAGGGAGCTCATTTACTCTCCTAACATTTCATTCTTTCAATCTCTCTTTCCTATTTTTATTAGTCATTTAATTATATTTTAATTCTTTTATTGACGAGCTGAAAATTCAGCTTGAAATATAGAGTAGAATTTTTTGTGGCATTAAAATCTTTATTTAAAAGTGCTGCCTGGATGCCCTGGCCCACACTTGTAATCCTAGCACTTTAGGAAGTCAAGGCCAGAAGATTCCTTGAGATCAGGAGTTCAAAACCACCTTGGGCAACATAGCAAGACCTGATCTCTACATTAGAAAAAAAGAAAAGAAAGAAAGAAAAAGAAAAACAATAGTACTTAACACATATATTTTAAAATAGATAACTGAATTATTTCAGTTAACAGAATAGCTGGTATCTTATAGATTTCTGAGAGGAGTTTTGGAAGTCAGTGATTTTTATGTGAGATGTGTTTCAAGAACTCATTTTTTTCTTTGACTGCTTTTCTCTGATTTTTTCAATCTAAAATTTTGATTTTGCTTGTAACAGGCTGGAGTTTCATATTATGCAATGCAGTCTCCACCATTCTTCTCACTGTTAATTGGGCTAATTTTCTTAAAAGTTTTGGCCTATTCTTCAAAGAGTAGAATAGTTTAGTGGAGATTGCCAAGGTGTGAGAAAATGACATTTCTTCCATACATGTACTGTCTCCTTCAGCTTGCTTTTCTTGTATACTTATCTTCTGCCTTGTAACAGGGTCTCCTTTTATTTACTTATTTTCACTTTTTTTTTTTGTTTCTACTCTTATTGATGTTTTGTCTTCTATTCTATGTTATAGGGCAAGAATATCTTATTTTTTCTTGTAGTACTGGCATCCTAGCAGAGATGTAACAGGAAAATCAGAAAAACAGAAATTTCTTTCATGGCTGTTCTGTTTCTATATTAAATTTCTCCCCTAAACCCAGAAAATGTGTTTTTCTTTAAAAACTATTGGCTCCCTATTCCTTTGATGATATATTGGCCTCATGACTTTTGTATTCGGTCCTTTAGTTCTCTCCTTATGTTGCATATGAGTAGATGTGATATGCCAGAGCTTCTGAAGCAGAAGTTTTAAAAGGCAGCACACGTTTTTGGCCAGCTCTCTCACTCTTCCCCGTGGCTTATCTAAAAGAGGGGCTACTCCTGCTTCAATTCAGGGATTTGAAGTCCCATCTACCAGAACCATAACCAATTCATAATTAATGGGCAATGTGAGTGAAAAATAATTTTATAAGCCACTGGGATTTGGGGGTTGTTGCTTGTTACTTCAGCAAAGTTGATTAATACACGGCTCATATTTAAGCCTCAACCTTTGAAATATCTGGGCAAGGAGGAGCTACTCAGCACTCAAAATCACATGTTATTGAAAAAAGATGTCAAATTATCACATACATTTTTCAGCTGGTCCCTTTGAATAGCTGAGTAAGAAGGAAAAAGCTGAAAAGATATCCCTCCTAAAATGATTCATCACATTAAATCTTTCTGATGTAAATTGTGAACTTACCCATAAATAATTTTCACTGTGTATGATAATCTGATATTCCTCATCGTAAAGTATAATTCTGTGTGGTATTTTGTTGATGTAGGAGGCGGGTCCTTTCAATTTCAGCTATTGATTTTGTAATCCGGAACTGAAACTAACCAATAGTAAAATAAAATTCTGGTCCCACTGAGACAGCCAGGTGAGAAACAGCCTCTGGAGAGACACGACCGGCCTGTCCGCTGGGGTGCAGCCTTGGGAAGTTCATGACCTTAGTAGCAGGGAGGAGCCTGGCCCCGCCTCTTCCTGTTTGAGTCTGGGGTTTGAACTCCAGCGGGAAGTGCTCTAGGAGGAACTCTGGCCCAGCAAGAGTGTCTGCTTCCACCTTTTCTTCCTTTTCACCCAATAAAGCCCTGTCTCGTCATTCAAGTTGTCTACAAGTCAGAATTTGCGTGGCCATGGGACGAGGAACCGCATCTTTAACCGAACTAAGGAAAAGTCCTGCAACACTTTTGGCATGCAGCATGGAGGCCGGGAAGTGGTGAGTGAGATGCAGACCACCAGTTCTTTATCCCTCTCTCTTCTGAGCCTTTTCATCCTCACGGCCTTTTCCTTCCTTTTTGGGGGATGGACTGGCAAGCAGCAGCTCCCCGCGCCTCTCTCCTCCATGCCGGGCTGGGATGCATGGCCCAAGAGCCTGGCCCAGCAGGCTGGCAGTCCCAGCCACCTGCTTCTACGGGAGCCTTCCCCTCCCCCAGCCAAGGGGTTTTACTCCATTGGACAGTAATTGAACTAATGTTCCTGGTGGAGAAACCACTTGCATAAGAGTATGAGATTCTTCCCCAGAAATTTTTAAACTGTTCTTTTTCTTTCCTCTTCTCCACCCCATCAGCAGTTAGGTTTTAAGCAAGATTTATTTTTTTTCTTTTAGAAGATGTTTTACTACACAAGGCCGCACAGCTATTACTGTTTATATTTTCTGTAAAGCTTTAATTGTGAAAAAGGGTTTGTGGGGCTAGTCTTGAGCTGTGGCCAATCCAGTGCGCTTTTCATGTCTGTGTAGTTTGTGTTGCAAGCCTCCATCTTGTTTTACGCCCTGAGAGCAAGGCCTGTAACCACTTGGCAAGACTTTGTTTAGGAATCCTGCCTTAGGGAATAAGTTTCTTTCTGGTTTGACACCTGCATGTTTTCCTAGTGCTGTCTCTTAAAGGGCCCCACCTAGGGACTGGGTTTTCTTCTGGAGGTCCGTGTGTGTACTGTGTATATTGTCTGTCAAAAGAGCTCTAATTAATTTGGCCTAAAGAAAGACAAGTACTGGATCTAATACTTTTTAAAGGGAAGTTAGAAGCTTTGGAACATTTCAGTTCATGTGACTTTAATCTTTAAGAAATAAAAACAGCCCTAAAGACTATTGGTGAAATGCAGGTCAGGTGCAAGGTTTGCCAAGTATTTTGAGGTTACAAACTGCTTTTTGGGTTTGAGCTATTCGACTTGCCGGCTTCACAATTGGTAAGGCCTGGGGACATATGGAACTAATCACCCCTTAACTAATAAGGCAAACCTTGACTGCGGTAAGCACACAATTAAAGCAATTTACCAAGTTTTACCTTAAAGTTTAAAATTGCTAGGAGTTAATTGAAACTACTAGAAATATATTTACATGCAAGGTGTGTAAAAATGGTAAAATGTGTTTTTTAATAAAGGTTATAAGAAGGCATGGAAATGTAAACTTTTGCCTAGGGTTAAGGGATTGTTACTAATTAAATTAGGAAAAAGCTAAAGGTTCAAAGAAGTGGTGGAAGAATTGTGGAAATTAATCTTGCTGAAGAGGTTCTCTGTGTGAACATACTGACTAAATTCAAAAAAAGGGCATTGTATAGTTTTTCTGTAAATTGAGCATTGAAATAAAAGCAAGAGTTTCCTAAGGCACTAATCTACTCTTTGGTAAAATTTGTAAGAGGTTACGGAAGGTTGTTGCTTCTTTAAATTTCTGAGCCATAATTTTTGGCAAAATAAATAACTTACTGTAACCTAGAATTCTGTTTCATAACATCAAGTGTTTTAAACCTTGAACATTTAACAGCCTTCTGAAAATCAAACTTCAGTTTCAAAATTGTCTTTCCTGACACCTGGGATAGTCCAGAGGGCCCCTGGAATGCCCAGAAAAGAGAGGTAAACAGGATTATTTGACATATTTTGATACATGAAATTGTCAAAATGATGCTCAATCTTCTTTAGGTTCTATTTTGGTGAATAATGCTAAGGTATGTTCCAAAATTGTATGAGATTTCTAAAGTTCAAATGTCTAAGTATATGCTACCAATCATAATTAAGGTTTTTATGTTGTTGTAAACCATGGAGATAAACAAACTTCTTTGTCAGTTGTGTTTCTAACTGTAACTAACCTGGACATTTTGCTGTTCACAATTGTTTTTTCTTTTATCTTTTCCAAAAGATGATTCATAATAAGCTGTAGAACTTTAACAGGTGCTCTCAAATACAGCCTTCTGATAACTTTAGAGATTGTAACATTGGAATAAAGGAAAATGTACAGGACTCGAAGAGCTGAAATGGTCATGAATATCAAGCAAAACAAGAGTTAACTAAATGGAAGTCAGGAAACTGAAGCAAATCTTTTTAACCTTTGCTTGGAATATTGCTGATTCATGTTTTGTTTTTTGGAGTCAAGGAAACTTTGAACTATTTATGGCTTTTAATAATGAAGTAAGATATACTTCTGTGATCAAGATTTAGGGCATGTTTTTTTCTCTCTTCCTGGTTCCTCTAAATTTGGAAACTATCTGAGCGTATTCTTATGGCAATACAGTTGTTTGCATCAGTGCAATATGAATCCATTTTCTTTTGTAACAAGACACAGTTGGAGAAAGTGGTTATTTTACCAAGGCTTTGACTGGAAGGGTATGCTTCCCTTTAGTCAATATCAGCTGGCAGAGCTGATAAAAGCCCCATGGGAGAAACTGGTCTCATTCCCTTAACTATGCAGTCCTTGTACAGGGTTCTTGACCAGTGGTCAGTAAAGAATGTCACTTTCTAACAGGTCTAGGAGCTCCAAATTTATCTTGGGACCTTAAGTGGAGGGGATCACCCAACTCACAAGTATTTGAGGATAAACTCATGTCTGGGCTTGGCTTTAAAGGGCTTATCAGAGATTCCTTGTGGAACAAACTTCTATCAAAGTCAATCAATCCAAATGGTCTATGTAGAAATAATTATCTTGCTGCACTTTATGCAAATAATCAGGCTAAGTATAAAACTAAAGTTTAGTGTGCAAACCATTCAGTCCTATGTTGATTTTTTTTTTTTTTTGACAAACATGAGTACTGGAGAGAGAAATCATGTTTCAAAACTTGTCGTATATTTGTCATTAAATTCTAAAGTCATTAGTTGTTTGCCTACATTTTAGACAATCTCTGCTTGCTTCTGTGAAGCAACCAGCAATCCCTGGCTGCAGCTCAGAAAGAATAAGAGGGATGGATATCAGTATTCTGATCAGTATTCTAGTTCTGAGCAATTATCCTGCAGTTTCTTCTAGGTGATGGGAATGAATAGGATGCCCATCACTCAGAGGTTTCCTTTTGGGAAATTAAGGCCAATGGAGGTAACCAAAGCCAAGCACCATGCACCCAAATCTTAACAAGCATAACTATAGCCACTACTTATTTGGGTATGTCACAAGGCATCCTTTCCTCTCCCTGTTGAAAGAGGACCCATTCCACAGTTTTACCTTAGCATTCAACTTATGATGAGAAGTCCATGCAACACCTGAGATACATTTTTGTCCCAAATCAATTCCAAGCTTCAGGATCAAAGCCCTGGGAAGGAAAACTGGACTGAGGGATCCAGAGGCAAATGATAACAGAGGTTACAAGGCCCAGGGCAGGTGAGCATGGCTGATTCTTGCTGATTAATCCAACCCCAAGCTTCCTGTTTCATTGATAAAGGCTACATTAATATCTGTGTCATAAATGAGGTCTAAAGAACTCCAAAACTGCTGACAGTATATGAGAAAGAGACACAGGTGAGAGCAGATAATTCCTATTCTCTGCTTCCTGGGTGCAAGCATATTCCTACCCCTGCTTCATGGGTGCAAGCCTCTTTAATACCCGTGGCAGTGCAAAAATGGAAAGAGGATGCTCTTCTCTCTCTCCCTCATGTACTCTGGGTATCTGCTACAAAGAAAAAGGAACCAGTGATATCTGCTCCCCTCTTTCTAGATGGGCAGCCGTTCATCTTCAGTCTGTACCCCTTTCTAATGCATCCTGAACCTCTGGGAATGCCTTCTTTTTTCCTTTCTCCTCCTTAATTCTCTTTTCACTGATAGGTAATTATGTCTTCATACTATGAGGCACTCCTCTCAAATGCATCCTCCAAACTGGAAAGAGTTAATTTTCTAAACCTTAAGCTGGTTGGCTTAGGATTGAGCTCAGGGGAAGGAAACCCAGAAGCCCAACATGGCAGCAAAAGGGTCAAGTTTTTTTTTGTTTTAAACCAGTCGGTCTTTTGGTCTCCCTCTCCCTATGTAAACTGGTAAACGGCCTCAGAATTTTTGAGCTGTCTTTACACCTCCCCTTGTTTTGTTTTGATACATGTTTTCTAATAACCCAGTTTATCTGTTCTTGCCTTCAGGCCATCAAACTCCAAACAGTCATGCAACTGGAGCCTCTGACAATGGCTCCTTCTTCCAGGAATCCTTAAATAGGCCTCTGGGGAAGCTCTGACTGCTATTTCCTCAAAACTGCCCCCTGTCAGCAGGAAGCAGTTAAGACAGGTCTTCTTCCTTATGTCCTTATCCTAATCTAACAGCAGTTAGACTGCTTCCTTAGGGGAAGGAATTAGCCAAGTGGGAGGGGATCCCCAGAGAAACTCCAGCCAGCTTGTCCACTGAGGTGGAGCCTCAGAAAGTTCACTATGTTTGCAGCAGGAAGGAGCCTGGACCCTCCTATTCCTGTGTGAAACTTGGGATTGGAACCATGGGTGGGAAGCCCTCTAGCAGGAGCACTGGCCTACTGAGAGTCCCTCTTACCTCATTTTCTTCCTTTTCCTCATAAAAACCCTGTCTCACTCACCATTCGAATTGTCTGTGAGCCTGAATTTTGGTAGCAGTGGGACAAACAACCCTGTCTTTAGCTGAATAAGGAAAAGCCTTGCAAACCACCACAGTAGTTTAGGAGCATGTAAATTCACAATTACAATGTCAATGCAACATCAAGACAAAGTTTTGCCACATTAAAAAAATAGTTTTGTCAATATTTACTAATTTTTATAATCATGAAGTTGTTATGTAGGTCCTTATACTGTAGAGGAACACATCTTTATGATTCTAGAAGACAAAATTTTAAGAATCATGTTTCTGTAATTGTTGTAATTTAGTTTTAAACTATGATAATAATTTCAAAGTATTTTGAATCTGCCTGTAGACTGTATGTAATTATATTAGACAAAGTCCAGCGTGTACTGGCAAAGGGAAAGTTGAGATGATATTTGAAAGCTTTTCAACACTGGAAAAAAGGTGCCTTTTTTCCTCTTCTGTTGGCCTACATGTTACTTTCATTGATCATATCAAATGTGATATATTAGTGATCAAGTGTAATTTGTGAATAAAATATATTTTATTTTTCTTTTAAGATATGTATTCCTGTAAAGTTATAGCAAGGGTGCATTTATGGTGAATTGCTGCCAACAATAAGCAATTTGACATTTTTCCTAGAAAAATAATGAAATTTAAACTTTAAGCAGTATTTTTTTTTTTTTGCCAATATTATACCATGAAAAATGGCAATCATTTAGCAAGCTTAAAAAATGTTATTGGGAAGATTTGTATGCTCACCACAAAGATTCTTTTAGCAATACTTTGCTAATAGTTGCTTTATTGCATATTTATCCATCACTGTATACTTCCACCAATTCATTTTATTACATTTAAAAGGAAATTGCAACATTATTAGTTTTTTCTAACTACTTCAGCATGCATATAACGAAATAGAGTTCATTATTTGTTGTTTTTTTTTTTCGTTTTTTTAAATTGTACTTTAGGTTCTGGGATACATGTGCAGATCATGTAGGATTGTTGCATAGGGACACACATGGCAATGTGGTTTGCTGCCTCCATCTCCCCATCACCTACATCTGGCATTTCTCCCCATGTTATCCCTCCCTAACCTCCCCACCCCCACCCTCCTATCTCTCCCTTCACCCCTCGCAACAGACCCCATAGTGTGATGCTCCCCTCCCTGTGTCCATATGTTCTCATTGTTCAACACCTGTCAACAACAAAGTTGTGACAAATACATATGCTTGTGTAATCCAAACCCCTTATAAGATACAGAACATTATAAAACATTATATATTGTCCCAGACAGATTCCTTATCCCCTTTCCAGTCAATTCTACCTGATATGGTTTGACTGTGTGTCCAACCAAACCTCATGTTGTAGCTCCCATAATTCCCATGTGTTGTGGGAGGGACCCAGTGGGAGATAATTGAATCATGGGGCAGGTATTTTTGTGCTGTTCTCCTGATAGTGAATAAGTTTCATAAGATCTGGTGGTTTTACAAACGAGATTTCCCCTGCACAAGCTCTCTTCTCTTGTCTGCTGCCAAGTGAGATGTGCCTTTCACTCTCCACCATGATTGTGAGGCCTCCCCAGCCTCATGGAACTGTGAGTCCAATAAACCTCTTTTGTAAAGTATGCAGTCTTGAGTATGTCTTTTCAGCAGTGCAAAAACAAACTAATACAGTAAATCGATATCAGTAGAGTGGGACACTGCTGAGAATATACCCTAAAATATGGAAGTGGCTTTGGAACTGGGTAACAGGCAGAGGTTGGAACAGTTTGGAGGACTCAGAAGAAATGGGAAAATGTGGGAAAGTTTGGAACTCCCTAGAGATTTGTTGAATGGCTTAGACCAAAATGCTGATAATAGTATGGACAATGAAATCCAGGCTGACGTGGTCTCAGATGGAGATGAGAAACTTTTTGAGAACTGGAACAAAGGTGACTCTTGTTATGTTTTAGCTATGAGACTGGTGGCATTTTGCCAGTGCCTTAGAGATTTGTGGGACTTTGAACTTGAGAGAGATAATTTAGGATATCTGGTGGAAGAAATTTCTAAGCAGAAAAGCATTCAAGAGGTGACTTGGGTGGTGTTAAAGGCATTCAGTTTTAAAAGGGAGACAGCGTAAAAGTTCAGAAAATTTGCAGCCTGATAATGCAATAGAAAAGAAAATCCTATTTTCTGAGAAGAAATTCAAGCTGGCTGCAGAAATTTGCATAAGTAACAAGGAGCTGAATGTTAATCACCAATGCAATGGGGAAAATGTCTCCAGGGCATATAATAGGTCTTAATGGCAGCCCCTCCCATCACAGGCCCAGAGTTTTAGGAGAAAAAACGGTTTTATGGGCCAGGTCCAGGACCCCCTGCTGTGTACAGCCTAGGGACTTGGTGCCCTGTGTCCCAGTTGCTTCAGCGATGGCTAAAAGGGGTCAAGGTATAGCTTGGGCTGTTGCTTCAGAGGATGCAAGCTCCAAGCCTTAGCAGCTTCCACATGGTGTGGAGCCAGTGACTGCACAGAAGCCAACAATTGGAGTTTGGGAACCTCTGCCTGGGTTTCAGAAGATGTATGGAAATGCCTGGATGCCCAGGCAGAAGTTTGTTGGAGTGGTGGGGTCCTCATATAGAACCTCTTCTAGGGCAATTCAGAAGGGAAATGTGGGGTCAGAGTCCCCACATAGAGTCCCTACTGGGGCATTGCCTAAGTGGAGCTGTAAGAAGAAGGCCACTGTCCTCCAGAACCCAGAATTTTAGATCAACTGACAGCTTGCGCCGTGTACCTGGAAAATCCACAATCAATGCCAGTGTATGAAAGTAGCCAGGAGTGAGGCTGTACCCTGCAAAGCTACAGGGACGGAGCTGTCCAAGACCATGGGAATCCACTTCTTGCATCAGTGTGACCTGCATATAAGACATGGAGTCAGAGGAGATCAATTTATAGCTTTAAGATTTGACTGCCCTGCTGGATTTCAGACTTGCATGGGGCGTATAGCCCCTTTGTTTCAGCCATTTTTCCCATTTGGAATGGCTAGATTTACCCAATTCCTGTATCCCCATTGTATTTAGGAAGTAACTTGCTTTTTATTTTACAGGCTCATAGGCGGAAGGGACTTGCCTTGTCTCAGATGACACTTGAACTGTACTTTTGAGTTTATGCTGAAATTAGTTAGGACATTTGGGGGACTGTTGGGAAAGCATGATTGAGTTTGAAATGTGAAGACATGAGATTTGCGAGAAGCCAGGGGTGGAATGATATTGTTTGACCCTCTATCCCCACCCAAATCTCATTTTGTAGCTCCCATAATTCACATGTGTGGTGGGAGGGACCTGGAGGGAGATAGTTGAATCACGGGGTTAGGTCTTTACCATGCTGTTCTCATGATACTGAATAACTCTCATAAGATCTGAGGGTTTTAAGAATGGGAGCTTCCCTGCACAAACTCTCTTCTCTTGTCTGCCACTATGTGAGATGTGCCTTTTACCCTCCGCCATGATTGTGAGGCCTCCCCAGCCATGTGGAACTGTAAGTTCAAAAACTTCTTTTTTTTGGTAAATTGCCCAATCTTGGGTATATCTTTATCAGCAGCGTCAAAATGTACTAATACTCCACCCTACCTCCTGGTACACTAGTAATTGCTTTGATTTTTTTAACCATAGAATAATTTTGCTTGTTATAGAATATGGTATAAATGAAATCATACAGTGCATACTCTTTTGAGTAAGGCTTCGTTTACACAGCACAATGCTATGAAGTTCACCTATGTTTTATGTGTACTAGAAAATTGTTTATTTTTATCATTAGTATTCCATTTTATCATTAGTATTCCCTTGTATAAAAATATAACAATTTGTTTATTATTTTGCATATTCATGGGTATCTGGGCTGTTTCTAGTTTTTGATATAATGAATGCAGTTATTATGAGCATTCCTGTATAAGGTTCTTTTTTGTAACTTTTAAAGAAACATTTTTATTTGGTAGATAGCCAGCATTGGAATTACAGGTTCACAGATTAGGTGTATGTCCACTTTTGTAAAAATTTTCTAGACCTTTTCCCAAGTCCTTGAATTATTTTACATTCCTACCAGTATGTATAAACATTTCAGTTACTTCAGATCATCAACATTTGGTATTGTCAGTCTCTTTAATTTTAGCCATTGTAGTGTGTGTGTAGTAATATTTTATTGCAGTTTTCATTTGCATTCACCTAATTATTAATGATATAATCTGTTACAAAACAGCAAGAGTTAGGTCTAGGTCTTGCTGCTTGCCCAGCAGAAAGCCAGTCACTGAGACAATGAGTATTGCCAGGAAGGAAGGCTTTATTTGGGTATTGCAGTCATGCAGAAGTGAATTCAATCACAAATCTATCTCTCTGACTAAAATTAGAAATTTATTCAGCAGGGAATAAATATAATGTATGGGAAAACCAAGTCCTCTCACCTAACCCTTCCTTAGGGGTAAGGAAGAGGAGATGGTCAACAGGAAGGAGGAAGGGAAGCAGGAATTGGAAGTCAGTTAGGCAAGCATGATTAGTGAAGGGTCTGGCATCTCATTGTCCAGATGGGGTGATGTGGTAAGTTTCAGTTCCTTGATAATATCTAGGAAGTCTGATGGTTTATTTCCTGAGAAAGGAATTCAGATAAGATAAATGTAACTTTCTCAAGTTTTAAGACTGGTGGAGTCAATTTCTACATTTATTCAAAAGAAACCATAAGCATCACTTATATGGGACAATTGGGCTTGTGTCTGTTCTTGCATTGCTGTAAATAACTACCTGAGAACTGTGTAATTTATAAAGAAAGGAGGTTTAGTTGGCTCACAGTTTGGCACACGGTACAGGAAGCATGGCTTGGGAGGCCTCAGGAAACTTAGAATCATGGCACAAAGTGATGAGGAAGAAGGCACATCTTACATGGCTGGAACAGGAGGCAGAGGGTAACCGGGAAATACTATACACTTTTAAACAACCAGATCTTGTGAGAACTCACTCACTATCACAAAAACGGCAAAGGGGAAGTCTGCCCCCATGAGGAGCCAATCACTTCTCACTAGGCCCCTCCTCCAACACTGGGGAGTTAGAGTCTAGTGGGAGTTACTAAATGTACACAGAGAATGTCTTTATAATATTAAGTGCTGATAGAGGCATGCAATGACTATAAATACTTTATCCTTTGTGTTTCTGATAATATCTGTTAATCCCTGCTTGCTAAGACATAGGGAAATTTGTGGTTGACATTTCCTGAGGGAAATGTTTACCGATTTCAGTTTTGCATTTTATGCTCTTGTTTAACTGTATTTGGCACTGAAATGACTAATACTAATTTCTGATCATCCTCTTTTTAAACCACTACTCAAAATTTAGAATTTGTTAAACATTGAATATTAAACATTAAATCTGTCTCTTAAGAGAAAGTGCACAAAATCCTGATTCTATTTTTCTTCAGCCTTTCAGGCTCCATCCTTACTAGAGTTGGTTGTTCTGTTTGCTCAAGGCTGCTAAGAAACTCATATATTTCTGTGAAGAGACACTAAGGTAGAGAATAATGATGGAGAGTAAGGGACATAGAGAAGATACAATATTTGGATTTATTATTGGATTTTATTGGGATAAAGGGTAAAGAAACATCCCTTCTTGTCTGAAAATGCAAAGCTAACACTCTATGGATAAACTATGATCCGATGGTTTATCATGTGCCAACTGGAGGGTCAGGCATTTGGTGCTTGAGTTTTCATTATTATGGAGTGGTTAAAGGAATGGAAAATATAACAATGCCAAGGATGAATGGTTCCTTTTGGAGCACTGGGTAAATTACAGCTTGACACAGATAAACTCAGGTCCACAAATATCTGGCTTAAGGAGCAAAAGGAAATGTATTTTGTAATCATATTGCAGTTTCTTTCTGCCTGTAGTTAGTACACCAAAACTGATGAAATTGCAGAAATTGGTGTATAATCAGCACATTTTACATCGGCTTTAGGACACACATATGTATGGGGTGTGTGTATATGTAAGCAGAAGCAAGTTTCTGGAAACAATACTAATAAGTTCCATTCACTGTGATCTGTTATGTTCTATTCTATTCAGAGGGAAGACTATCTTTCCACTTATAAATGTAGTCATTAGATCATATTAGGGGAGAAAATTGAGTATTTGGAGCAGTATATTTGAAAGGCAAGCATAGAAGATATAATGTACTAGATAAGCAGATCATAGCAGACTTTTTCATTCCACTTCTGATCAATCCACTCTTCATCCACTCCAGACTTTGCTTTCTTCCTACCTTTGTACTATTTCTATCACCTGAATCTGTCTACCACTGGCCAAGCTTTTTGGACTATGGGTAGATAATTGGCCCCAAAGAAATCAGTCCATAGGCTGACCTGGGGTTAATCAAATGCCTGGATTGTTCAGATTTTTCTAGGATTCTGATAGATCCATATCTCTTTACAAGTCTATTTTTAGAGTCAATTTGAAATGTCTCTTCGTGTGCAAACATGACTTGACAGATGTACAGATATTTCCATTGTTGTCATTTAAAGATCAATCCATCCATAGATAGACATACTGTTCTGTAGCCTATATTATTACTTGTTGATTAGTCAATAGTAAATTGTTATTTTTCTAGGTGATTCATCACCTCTTCAGATAGTCAAGCAAACAGGATCACATTTCCTCTCAATCAGACTCCATTTTTTGCTGGTTAAGTAGTCAGTAGTTTCTGTTGAGTGACTGGCAGGTCACAGCTTCTCTTTCTTCAGAATGTCTTGTCTTGTCTTTTTTTATTTCCTTTGGTTTTATTAGATGGAGTTTGCATTTTCAACTTAACCACTTCTCCTTTAGGGCTGTTAGATAGATCTTTGATGTCCTGACATATCAAGTGCTTTAACCATGAAAAGGATTTTTAGCTTGCCCTTTTTCTCTTTGTGAAATATGAATTTAGGGCTACTCTAGAATTCTAAAGTTTTTTTAGTATTTGGAAAATTGACTTATTGAGAATACAGTGATATTAAGCACCTCGGGTACTTTTAAACATTTTAAAAGTCACCTGTTTTCAACTTAAGGTTAATTTTTCATTTTCAAAGTCCTCAGAGCTCTTTGAATTTGGCCTGATGCCAAATATTCAGGCACACTGCAAAAGAATTCCATTATGAATCTCTCATTCAATTATCTGTTTTCAAAGGGCAGGAAAGAACATAAATTTAGTTTCTTTTGTGAGAAGAGCAGTTAAGAGTTTTATTTGCCAAGTGGTTTTTGAAAGAGAATTTTGAACAACTTTTGACAATGAGTTTCATAGTGAATACATAATGTATATTAAAATTCCTAAGATGTAGTTTCATTTCTCTTCTTATTTAAAAATAAACAAGAGTTGAGAAAGTATACTAACTGGTTAGTTTGGAAGACATATTCCTGTCCATATTTTAATAGAAATATTGTAACTAGTCGTTTTATTCCAGGGATATCAGATAGATTTTTGTTTCACATTTTGTGTGGGGATTTACATTAAAGTAATATTATTGCTAATACTTTATACTCAAAGACTTTTATCTATTCCTCAACCTTGCCTGTTCCATAAGATTTAGAATAAAGTTAAGTTCCAAATAAATCCCAATTATATCTTTATTCTTCTGGTGGGAGAAATCTAGAAAAATGCAACCACTTGTCTTCTGTTATTTCCTCTGATACACTGCTACAGTTCTTGGGTTAGTTGTTTTCCAGTTTAAAATGCAAGAGTTTAGAAGATAAATATAAAATACCTTTTGGCATTTTAACAGTCCTTAATAGTATTAAGATGACACAAAGAATTTTGCTATCAACAGATTTCAACAACTTAGATTACAAATCTTGCAGGATTGGGTAATATTTACTCACACCTAATTTCTGCAATTTATAAGATACCATGGAGTTCGTTTCTATTTTCTTTTATTATTGTAAGAGCAACATGGTTACTGTAGGGAATTATCCATACCTCATGTTGTACAGTCTTACTGTAACTGCCAATTAAAGTGTTCTCTAGCCTGCTGGAAAAAGAAATGTCATTTTACCTAAAATAAGACAATCAGAATCTCTCTTTCTAGAATTGAAATGTGAGTCATAAGATCTTATAATAGATCACAGTTGAAGATTATTAATCATGGGGTTCATGGTGAAAAAAACGTGTCACTCAAGTGCCATAATTCCTTGAGTCACTGTGATTCTTATACTTCTAAAATCTTGACTTTTGCATTTTCTTTTAATTATAAGATCATTTTCTTTATCCCATATTTCTTTTTTATTTAAAAATCTGACCTTTTTATTTTAAAACAAAACATAAATACAGAAAATCACATGAAAATGAAAACTAAATAAAGTATTATAAAGTGAACACTCTTAAAACCAGCATTCAGGTTAGAAGTAGAAATTGATAGCAAAAAGGAATAGAGCCACCACCACAGAGAGCCCGTCTGCCACCATGCGCCCCATTTCAGTCTCAACCACTACCTTGACATCTAAAACAATCACTTCCTTGAAATTCTTTCCAGTTTTACCAAATAAGTGTAGATCCCTAGACATCGTAATTTAACACTGCCCACTGGAAAAAATGTTCATATGTCTTTTAAACTTTTTTATTGCTATATATTTTTTCTATTTTTAAATGTTAATGTGCCTGTATTATTATATATAAGGTGACTCTCTTGTGGGCAGCACATCATTGAGTCATATAAAAACACTACCCTCATGCTTTCTGTATTTTAATTGGTATGTTTTGACAATTTACATTTAATTTAATTTTTGATTTATTTGGCTTAAGTTTACAATTTTTTTCTGTTTATTCCCTTTGTTTTTGTTCTCTTTCTTTTTCTGTCTTCCTGTGGGATACTTAAAACATTTTTAAAAATTTCATTTTCTACTTATCTTTAATGTTTTCTGTGTGTCTCTTTTGTACTATCTTTCAGTGTTTGCTTTAGGTATTGCATTACACATCCATAACTTTTCAGTCTACTGATGTCATTTGTTTTTATATGACACGAATGTAGGATCAAATATACAGTTGTTAATTGCCTGCTCTAATGCTAATTCAGGTATAACAAGACACTTTTTTAATGCGGTAGTGAAAAATGCAGTAATGCTAATCAAAGTTTATAATTAATCATGGTTTGTACAATAGGTTTGAATCTCATGCCAATTATTATGTTATATAAGTGAATGGTGAGGCTACTTGTTCTGATGTGAAAAGTACAGAATTAAATCCTGAAATTGAAAAAAAATAGAATTTCAGTATAGCACAGGTGTATTTAACTTAAATTTGATTATTTTAAAAATCATTTTTTTAAAAAAGAAATGCTAAGTTGTAAGAACAATATTGGTTTATACTCTTGCTTTAAGTTAATTTAGCAAGGCACTGAAAACCGAATTACTTGTTTGGCATTCAAAAAATCCATGTTTATTTGTAGGCCTTGGTTGATACATATAATTTTTTGAATTATATAAAACCAAGTTGAACAAAACTTCTGGAACAGAACCATTAAAAAAAGTTAGTGAGCAACTAGAATTTTCACATTAATTTGGTTTTAACGTTGGTGTGATCATTGGCTACTGATTTTATAGGAGTGTTCCCAAGTCTTATCTATCCAACTTTAAACTGTGTCTTACATATTCTTATAACAGTAACTTTATGACTTATGTATTAGTTAATATTTTGAGTATTTGCACTCAATTTTTACTGCAATGAAAATGGTTAAAAAAAAATAGCCAGAATAGCAGGAGTCAGAAAGACTATTTAGTAACTAACAAACTGAAGATTAGTTCAACTGTTTCTTAGAAAGGAGGAAAGTAAAATGAGCATTCGATTACCACTGGACATGGAATAGTGCCTTAAGTCTGTTTTCTAATGCTGCATACCAGCAGACCCCCAGAATAGCTCTTGAATCTCTCCTGAGCCTTCTGATTTATAATTGTCTTTGTGCCTCAGGACACTGACTTAGAAGTGCAGCATATTTAAAGTTGACTAGTTCTGCCAAGTATCTGTGAAGGGTGCTTCTGTTGAATCCTAAAGTCTTTGTATTCATGGTGGTCTCATGGATTACTTTTTATTTTTTTTAACACCATTTTCTCTACATTTTGCCCTATTGCACACAGTATTGATTCATAAGCCTCTGGTATATTGTCACCTTTTCTCTGAGGGACAGAAAATACAGACTATGAAATGTTTTGTTACTGAATGTGTACCTGCTGCTCAACTTCTGTTGTGAGCTGAAATTGAGAATTAATTATTTATGTCTATAGTTTTTGGGTAGAGGATCTTATCTTCATAACCATTGTGCAGGTAATGGTCCAGGAGCAGAAGCAGGTTCTTGCTTCTCGGAGACCCTGGAGTGGTACGTAGCGGGAGCAGGAATGAGTATAAATCCAGGTCTTCTTTATGCCTTCATTATGATTTACTTTGTGTCACTCTCAGAAATATATTAATGGATATTTATTCCTTGCTAAGTTTTAGGGAAGCCTAATATTTATATGTTAACTAATTATTTCTAAAGTTAAGTTAATTTACTCTTCTCACTTTAAGACTTTCATATAGATTTTTCTTTCTCATTGGAGATATCTTTCAGCTAAGATAAATGAGCCAAAAGGATGAGTCCTCACTGATCTGCCTTCTCTTCTTGCTGGGTTGATGAAATCTCTTTTTTTTCTTTTTGGAATACACTGTTCAAGATCTATTGTGGCAGGAAGTCAGTCTCTGCAGTATGTTCTCTGCTGGAAGCATTGATCTTCATTCTTCTTCTCTTTTTAGTTCTTCCTTCTTGATAGTGGCCTAGGGATGGCAATTCCTGATTGTGGCTGACAAAGCTCCCTATGTAAAACATTCTCTTTCTTCACCTGAGCTCAGCAGAGACCTGCAGCTGAGAAGCTATCTGGGAAAAAATCTTTGTGGTTTCTTGCCCAGTTATTCATAGCTCCTGTTATTTGGACTTCTGTTTTTTCAAGTCATCATACCAGATGATCGTAGAAATAATGGTTATATTTGACTAAAAATGCTAAAACGGAGTTTCAAAATAGAGTGACATCATTCTGGCAGACATATTTTAAAGTTTGACTCAGAATCCCAGCTATTAACCTGAGGACAAAATGAGCCCTTTGAAGTTTGGACTGACTTAATGAACCAGTTAATATCACCTTGCTGGAGTATTTAATGAGCTAAACAGGTGAATATTCATTGATAATTAAAAATGCCAACATAGCTTGATTATAAAAGAGAATATTTTATCCACAACTTTTGAAATGAAATAAATTCCCAGTAAGAAAAGGATTTTCAGTAAAATGAATAAGATGAACTTGTTAAAACAACTTGAGAATGCACAACTATCCAAATTTCTAAGCAACACTAAACATTTCTTTGATACTGTAAGTACTTTAACAAAACTTAATTTCTTATTTGTGATGTAATGTTAGTTTTACATTTGAAAACCATAATCTACCCTGCGTGAAAATCTGTTTTATTGTTTATAGAGGAAATGTTGTTTCTTCTGATAATATGAATGCCTTATATTGTAGTTAGATAATTTTCATCGATCTATAGGCCTTGATAAAAATCTATAGAAGCCATTATTTCTCATGAATTAAAACATTTGGCAATTTTAAAAGCTATTCTATTTTATAACTATTCCTTCTCATTCTTATAAATAAACATTGGATAGAAATATTTGCTCATATTGGCCAGGCATGGTGGCTCATGCCTGTAATCCCAGCACTTTGGGAAGCTGAAGTGGGTGGATCACGAGGTCAAGAGATCAAGACCTTCCGGGCCAACATGGTGAAACCCTGTCTCCACTAAAAATACTTAAACTAGCTGGGCATGGTGGCATGCTCCTGTAGTCCCAGCTACTCAGGAGGCTGAGGCAGGAGAATTGCTTGAACCCAGGAGGCGGAGGTTGAAGTAAGCTGAGATCGCACCGCTGCACTCCAGCCTTGGTGACAAGAGCAAAACTCCATTAAAAAAAAAATTTGCTCATATTATATGTCATATTATATGTCATTATATAAATTCAGCTCATATTATATGTCATTATTTGTTCTTCATTAGCCCTTCGGAAACCACACTTTTACCTTCTCCATCCTGCCCTGTGCCCTTGGGGATAGCTTTTCCTTTGCTCTCTTATATTCCTTGATTTGACCAATGAGAGCTGTTGGTATATCAGGGTGCAGAAGGAAGAGGTCAGAGTTATTTCTCTCATTTTCTTCCTGCTGTGTCAGAGGCTGCCAGTGGCTGCTTTTATCTGTTTAAGGCCACAGCTTCTGTAGATAGCCCTCTTCTGTAGCTGCAGCTTTTCTCTGATTGTGGTAACTTCTCCTTCCTTTGATTTTTCAGACATAGGGATGGTAACAATCTCTACTCTTCTTTCACTAAAGTGGGTGCTTGTCCATCTCTTGAAAGTTTTTCTTATCTGTATTACACCCTGATAAATATTATCTGTATTAGTCTCCTAGGACTACCAAAACAAATTACTACAAAGTTAGTAGCTTAAAACAACAGAAATTCGTTCACAGTCTTGGAGCCCAGAAGTCCAAAATAAAGGTGTTGGTTGGCAGGGTTAGTTTATTCTGGAGAATAGGAGGAACAATTTGTTCTGTGCCTCTCCCTAAGATTCCGATGAATGTCAGAAGTCCTGGTTACGTGGCAGGTGGATACATCATTTTAACACCGGTCTTCATTTTTTCATAGTCTTCCCTTCTGTGTGTGTATTCTTCTTTTCTTTTCCTTCTAAGGACACCTATTTGTTGAATTCAGAACCAACCATGGTTGATCTAATCTTGAGACTCTCACTTTGATTACATTTGCAAAAACCCTTATTCTAAATAAGATAATATTCTGAGGTTTCAGGTGAGAATATTTGGGTGGATGGGGGGAACATTCAACCCACTATAGACTCTTCATTAAAATCTCCTAATTTAATCATGTTGAATTCCTGACTAATAGAGGTGCTGGTTTTACTATACCAAAATCTGAAAAATTGAAAGATTATAATGAGCTACTTGATGAAAGAAGTCATTCAAAATTAAGTATTGGCACAGCTAGACTTGCTGCAATAGAAACTAGGAATGTGTTGTATAAAAAGCACACTAGAGAAAAGTGGATTTCTATTGTTTTTTAAAAAATACTTTTCTTTAGAGTTCCTTTAAGATGGTGTATTTTGAGTTCCTTTAAAATGCTATTTTAGAGAAATAAGATTTATTTGATTTATTTGGAGTCTTCCACTCTCCCTACCAGAGGAGGTTTAATTTAAAAAAACAAAAAACCTCTAATAAAATTCTTTATCATGTGAACCATTGGGGTACAGATGTAGCCCTCACATTCTCAAGTCAAGATAATTAATCAGCAGACCCTCCCCTCTATGATCTTAGCAGCTCAAAAATGCTTATTTGAATTGCACCGTATATCAATATCACTCTGTAGTAGAAGAAATCAAGAAGACCCAAGACCCCAATTAGAAAAACATTTATTTCGCTATAATGGAAGAAAACATGCACAGAATAAAAAAGAGCTAGTAATAAGAACAGAGAATAAAGCAGCAGCCATTGACAACCTAAGTTAGGCAGAATTGAGGTCAAAAGCTTTAAGTAGAAACTGTAGAAATAGACAATCACCATAGGATACTCGGAAGTGGAGGCACAGTAAAAGGCCCCAGGAATCTGAACTCAAGCAAGCAGAGTCAAGACTGTTATTTGAGTCACAATGGGTTAAAAGAATTTTTATGATTTAAATTTTCCCTCTTTCCACCACATTAAATATAAAGAAGTGTTGCTTGTTAGTTTTATAGAAAAAATGTGTAAGGTCTTACTCCAGCATGTTAAGTCATTGCTGATGAATCCTTTGTAATTCCTTTCAACAAGAGCCTTCTAGGTTTTGTTAAGGATAATTATTGAATACAGTCTTTCCATTTATATAAGTCAGTTCTGGGAAACTGAGAAAAGTAACAGTATTCAATATCCATCTCTTTCAGAATGTTTTTTTAATGTTTTATAGAAAACCTGCATGTGCTACATGGTATACAAACACAAGGCCTTGTTCTCGTCATTCAGTTGTTACACTAGAATGTTTGAATGAGGGAAAGTAATTTCTCTTTTCGTTTCTCTATTGTTCTTTGAGACAGCTATTTGAAATTGACATTTGCCTCATTATAAAGAATGCAAAATTTTTCATACATTAAATGTTTTATTTGCCATAAACAATCTAGCAATATTAAAAAATCTTTCTTTTTCCATGGCAGAAATGAAAAAGTGTGAAACTATAAATCTGTACGTATTGTTATCCAAATAAAAGAAAATGAAATACCATTTTAAGTGTTGAAGATGTTTTGATGAGTAACAGAGATAAACATGGCATGAAATAGATTACTTAATAAATAGTTTACAGCTGTGATTTGTTTAATACATTATAGTTGACTTATAGTGCCTGTTCACATTAATGATTGAGTATAAACCATCTTTGCCAGTGAAATTTTATTCAGATTTAAAAAGAATAATGTAGTTCATGACAGATTAACTACAACCATCAACTCTGTACCATCATGTTGCTTTTGGATTGTAGATTGAACATATGTTTTTAAAATCTTAATATGTCATATAATCAGAAATGTTTTGTGTTAAAATATGGCTTTGTTCATCTGATTACAGCACTGGAAGGACATTAAAGTTTTATGAGAGCCTTATAAAATTCAGCAGTTTGATGGAATACTTCAACAGAGCGATCACTGTGCTTATGAAACTTATTCTGAAATGAGATAGGTTTTCTCCAGTGTTTATTAGGTGGAGTGACTGTTTCAGATCATTAGACACCACTTAGCATACATGAGCAAGGACGGTGCCTGGGTCTGGAGTTCTGGAAAATTAAAAATATCTCTCAAAATATTTATCATATCATCGAAAAGTGACTCAGACTTTGAAAGAGAATGTCTTAAGTATGTGATGATAGACATAATCTCCTGTCTTCTTTTCTTTCCAGGGGAGCAGCAAATTTTTTCTGTAAATGGCCAGGTAGTAAATATTTTTGGTTTCGCAGGCCATGCAGTCTATGTTTCAACCACTCAACTCTGCTTTTAGTGTGAAAGCAGCACAGATAATATGAGAGCAAATGAATGTGGCTGTGTTTCAGCCAAACCTTATTTTAAAAAGCAAGTGGCAGGATTGATTTCACCAGCAGGTTGAAGTTTGCTGATGCTTGCTTCTAAACCTTTTCTGATTAACTGAAACTCTCTTGATGCAGAAAGAGATATCAAGGCATCAGGCTTTTCCAGTTTTTTTCAATTTTTGTAGCCAAAACCCAAAGCCACCAGAAGAACAGTATTAGCTCTACCAGTCCTGGGATTTCCAATTACGTGATATTGGCCACATGAAACATTTAGTTTACTTTTTCTAACCAGCGAAGTTAGTGAATGAAATTATCCCTGTATCTGTATCACTGTATCACTTAGAAAAATCCCAGCATGAGGCTTATTAAATTATATGCAACTCCCCACAATTATTTACAAGGTCCAAATCATCACCACTGATCTTACTAATCTCTTAAATCTTTCCAGATTTCTTTCTAAACATTTTCCAGAGGTTTCTTTCATTTGCATGGTGCTTTTCTAATTATTATAGGGCAATAGGGCTCTGTTACTTGACTTGTAACCTGGAGAGTTCATGTCTATTTTAATTTTAGTGGAGAGCTTCATCCTGCTGAATTAAGCTATTACCTTATTTGCAAATGAATGTAACTGCATCTTCTTCCTCATGTTGTTTATGTTGGCAGCCATTTAGATTCTTTATCTTTATTTTACTGACCAGGGAATTTTAAATACTCTTTTCTCTTTGCCTGTAATCAGATGTATATTTTCTTTATTTAACAAATTTCCTTTCTCATTTTGTGAGATCCTACCATCCACAACCGATGTGGTAGCATGCAACTGCCATAATCTACCTGTGGTGTTTAGTGATATATTGACTTCCAGGGAATAAATAATATTCTTCGGGCAGCATCAAAGGCCTCCATCAATATCTGAAACATGGGAAATGGAGGCAGGGAGAGGCTTCTTGGACTGCATTTTGCTGGCTTAGTTTTTGTGAATTTTGTCTGATTTATTTGGGGTTGAATCCTTGGATATTTGTCTTCAGGTGCTTTTTTGATTTCTTTTTCATAGCTTCCATTGGAATTGATGGTATTTAGGTAGATAGTGCATATCATGTAATTATATAAAAAAATTGAAAGGTCAAAGATTTTTTCTATCATTTATTCAATACATATTTGTATATAGGTTGGTCTTGACCGTGTAATTTATTGTACAAATCGTAGCCCTACCTTTGTTTTTTCCTGAAAAGAAATGAAATAGAGAATATGAAAGGACTAAAAAATGGTCATTGTGTTTAATCAATATTTTCTATGCCTGTTCCATACACCGAAGATGCAGCAGTGACCAAAGCAGTGAAAGTCTCTGACCCCAGAGTTTACTATCTGTTTCTCCCAACTTTCTTTGAAGGTAGAGATTTTGACTGCTTTAGTCACTTGGAATAGAGAGAAACAGATAATAAAGAAGGAATAAAACAATCATTAAAAATAATTTTTCTTGCTGTATTAGTTTGTTTTCATGCTGCCAATAAAGACATACCTGAGACTGGGCAGTTTACAAAAGAAAGGGCTTTATTGGGTTTCTACATGGCTGGGAAGTCCTCACAATCATGGTGGAAAGTGAAAGACACATTTTGCATGGCAGCAGAGAAGAGAAGAGTGCTTGTGCATGGAAACTCCCCTTTTTAAAACCATCAGATCTCATGAGACTCATTCACAATCATGAGAACAGTGCAGGGAAGACGCATCCCCCATAATTCAATCCCAGGTTCCTCCCATGACACATGGGAATTGTGGGAGTTACAATTCAAGATGAGATTTGGATGGGGACACAATCAAACCATATCACCTGCTTATGTAAATCTAAATGTATTTATTATAACAAACTAAATGTATAGACTTTGTTTTCTTCTCTTATAGGCTAGTATAATAATGGTTACGAAAAGTTAACAACTGGTGTTCAGGGAAGTCTAAAACCACACTTCTTGGTTTTGAGTCCTGCCTCTCCCAGTTGGAATACTGATGAGATTAAATGAGCTAACACATGGAAAGGATTTACAGCAGGGCCCTGCACCGGTGAGAACTCAATAAGTAGTATGTTATTTTTATTATTACTTGACAAGGGGATTACACTGATGAATCCTCTGAGAATCTGAAAATAAGATCATCTTCACTGTTCAACTGCAAAATTAATACATCAGAGTACAGATATACAAATTGTCTTAAAAGCAAAGGACAGTTTTCCAGAGCAAAAGGACAATATAGTAGCCCTTCAAGTGAATCAAAATAACTAAAAAATAACTATCTCAATTGAAGTAGGCTTTGTTAACAATGGAGGTATAGAGAAAGGAAAGCCAGAGGGCAAATGCTGGTATTGCCTATACAAACAGTCCCCAGGCAGGAGGTGGTCTTAGCTTAGTAACTTCTCTTAAGTGTTCCCCTGTGTTTGGTAGAGGTCCCTGGAACACAAGTCCCTAGAGACTTGTGCCTGAAGAAAAAGTCCTTTTTTTTTTTTTTTTGATCATCAGCTATTTCTCTAAAGTTGTTCAAGCCTGTAATGACAGCTTGGCTGATGGATTTTTTTTAATAAAGGAGTTGCTGTGCTTAACATCTAAATTGGATTCAAATTTGACTATATTATTTATTGTAACAGTTGTCTTATTTTTACTGAGGGAGTACAGAGCCTGAGTTTATGGCAAACTTTGATACCTAGTTTCAACCATATGAAATTTCCATTTTTGTAGGTCAAAATGGTCCCATATTGGCAATATCACATGGTTTAATTGAAAAATTGGGCAGCCAGACTGTGTAGTTACGCTCAATATGATTCAGCTTCTTGCCTCTTTCTGGATGGCCACAGTCAGCCAGAGACAGGACTTTAACCAGCCAGTCAAATGCGAAGGTCTTTGGCTATTGCTTCTGGACAGTGAGGGCAAGGGGACACGTGCTGTCCTTGCAGTGTCTTGGCACCTGGTTGAGAGTGGTTAATGCAAGTGGTGCTACTGCTCTTGCCAGAGACAAATGGACTCAGCTTCCTCTAGGACCAGCAAACCGTAGGGATAAATCCACTATCCAGTCTCAGTTGTCTGTATGTACCACATACTTTCTCTAATGATGACAAACTGTAACCCTTATCTCTCCTCTTCAGTTTGGCATCCTTTTCTTTGCTACTGGGTCTTGGGAGGCTACATTTAAGTTATTTCTGGTTTTTTTTTTTCTAGATTCTATAAGCTTATGTCTTGTATGAAGGCCCCATCCTTTAAGGCAGGGGTTTCCAATCCCCTGGCCATGGATGGACCCATAGTTTATGGCCTGTTGGGAACCAGGCCACACATCAGGAGGTGAGAGGCAGCCAAGTGTGCATTAACAGCTGAGCTCCACCTCCTGTCAGATCCACAGAGGCATGAGATTCCCATAGGAGCCAGGACCGTACTGTGAACTGCACATTGAGGGATCTGGGTTGTGCACTTCTTAGGAGAATCTAATGCACTAATGCACCCTCTTCACTGCCTCTGCTGGTGCCAGAAAGGTTGGGGATCACTGCCTTATATCAAATGAGACTAAGAATTAGTAAAAGCTTCCTTTTGCTTAGTTATAATATTTTTGTATGTATTGCTCCCCCATCCTCAAAAAAACCTTTTTGCAAACCTTACTGCCAAAAAATTTGAATGATTTTCTGCTTGATTTTAGGAAGTTCTTAGCTGATAAATGTTTAGAGTATTATTTTTGAAAAAACAGAATTATAATATTAATGAATGTACAATATATCAATTGTATAGACACACCAGAATTTGTAGAACAATACCATTGTTATTTAATATCCAGGTCTTTATATACTTTATTATAAATATCTTTATGATGAAACATTTTAACACATACTTGTGCACCTCTACCCTTTTCCCCTTAGTATGAATTCCTAAAAGTGAAATTTATGAGTCAATATGTACAATAATTTTCAGGTTTTTGATACATAGTTCCATTTTTTTTCATTGAAAATATACTATCACTGTTTTGGTTAATATTAGATGTCAACTTGATTGGATTGAAGGCTGTCTAGATAGCTGGTATTGTTTCTTGGTGTGTCTGTGAGTGTGTTACGATAGGAGGTTGACATTTGAGTTGGTGGACTGGGAGAGGAAGACCCAGCTTTACTGTGGGTGGGCACCATCCGACTGGCTTCCATTGCAGCTAGATCAAACCAGGTGAAAGAAAATGGGATAAAACAGCACGTTGGGCCTTCTGGGTTCCTTCTTTCTCCCGTGCTGAATGCTTCCTTCCATTCCTTCTGGCCTTGGACCTCAGACTCCAGGTTCTTTAGCCTTTGGACTCTTGGACTTACACCAGTGGTTTGCCAGGGGCTGTAGGGGCCTTTGGTCACAGACAGAAGACTGCACTGTTGGCTTCCCTATTTTTGAGGTTTTGGGACTTGGACTGAGCCACCTCTGACTTCTTTCTTCCTCAGCTTGCAGATGACCTATCATGGGATTTCACCTTGTGATTATGTGAGATAATTCTCCGTAATCAATTCCCTTTCATATATACATATATCCTACTAGTTCTGGAGAACCCTCCTTTGGAGGAAACTCCATTTCACTACACAGTCCCCTACACTAGTTTTATTCATATTTGTGAATCTTTGCAATTATCATAGGTAAAACATAGTACTGCATTCTTAAAAGTAGCTTTTAGCTGACTCCTAATGAGACTATTTTTTTTCAAGTGCTTTTGGCAATCAGTTTTCTTTATAAAATTTTCATATCCTTTGTATTATTTTGTATTTGTGTATTGTTTTAAACTATATACTTTAAAATAGTAAATCCAATATTTTATATGATTATAATTCTTCATATTTTTCTGATTTTTTAATGTATAAGTTTTATGCAGTTTTATCTTCTAATCATTTACGTTGTGATTTCTTGGTGACTTACAAAATTTTTCTCCACCCTAGAACAGATTATGTTCTATATTTTCCTCTCTATAAAACTTACAAACTTATTTTTACTACTTCTTTGGTTAATATGAGGTAGGAATCTAATTCCCTCTCCCTTTCTTCCTCTCTTTCCAAGACAATTTACTATCTCAGTAGCACCTATTAAATATTGACTATCCCTTTTCCATGTGAATTTCTTATGTTATTTTATTATAACCTAAACTATATAATATATGGTCTATTTCTGCCATCTAGTCTATTTTTATTTCTTTTATTTATACTTTTCCTGCCATGTTCTCTTCCTTTTCCTTTTAAAACAGCCATCTAAAATGTTAATTAAAGGAAGCTTCATATGACAGCACATTTTTGTGAGTTCTGTGGAGTATCCCAGACTAAACTACCTGACTTTCATTTTTTTTTTCTTAGTATTCCACTTAATGTAGAGATGCTAATTTGCTCCTACCTGATGAAGTGTTAATGAGAACTCTGATGGTATGTTGTGTGGGAAGCTCTCAGGCTTGGAGTCAGCCAGACTTGCATCTGAACATTTCTATTAGTCTATTCTTGTGTTGCTAATAAAGATATACTGGAGACTGGGTAATTTATAAAGAAAAGGTTTAATTGACTCACTGTTCAGAATGGCTGGGGAGACCTCAGGAAACTTAAAATCATGGTAGAAGGGGAAACAAACACATCCTTCTTCACATGGTAGCAGGAAGGAGAAGTGCTGAGCAAAGAAGGAAGCCCCTTATAAAACCATCAGATACCGTGAGAACTCACTATCATGAGAACGGCATGAGGGTAACCATCCTCATGATTCAGTTACTACCCATTGGGTCCCTTTCACAGCATGTGGGGATGATGGGAACTACAATTCAAAATGAGATTTAGGTGGGGACACAGCCAAACCATGTCAACATTGTATTAATACTTACCTAAACTTATACTCTGGCAACTTAGTCTCTCTGAGCTTCCACTTCTTTATTCATATTCATACCAATATTCCCTGAATACTGTAATATGTCCTGTGTTGTCCTGTTAATTATGTAGTGTAGACTATTGAATGGATCAATGTAACACTCCTGGTACTTGGGGCTTTTAGTAAAGGGGGTGACTGTTATCAATATCTGCATCATGTTTATTGTCATCCTGATAAACTGTTGTTTTAGAGTTTGTTTTTCTCAAAAGTAAGGAAAAATGGAGGCATAAATCTTCTGTGTATGAACTCTCACAAATCTGTCTCTCTGTGTTGCGGCATTGAGTAAAATGATGCACATTTGAAAAGACAGACCTCGGGGCACACACTCTATTGTTGGCACCCCCAGCATGGAAGGCCTAGACCCTCAGGAGATAAGGCAGGGTTTTAACATAACCCACAACACATTTCTGCCACCTGACTGACATCTGTGCAACAGGGAAAGGAGAGAGAGTGACAATCCGAGTGGTCTGATGCCCCAAGACACTAGTTAATTTGTTATTGCTTTTATCTTGGGTGACAGTGGCCCCTCAGACTGTAGCTCTTCAGTGACACACTCCTGTGGCAAGAAGATGAAGACCATTTCCTTCAGAGCACTTACTGTAGCTGAAGCTTTTATTATAGCAACTGATGCCTTTTCACATAGCACTGAGGCTATATCCTAGGCGTCACGGGGAGCTACTCAATTTTGTGTTCATTTTACTGTGCTTCATTTTGTTGAACTTCACAGATACTGCATTTTTTACAACTTGAAGGTTTGCAGCAACCCTGTGTCCAGCAGGTCTGCTGGTGACATTTTTTCCAAAAGCACGTGTTCACTTTGTGTCTCTGTTTACATTGTGTAATTCTTGCAATATTTCAGTTTTCCTAATATTACATCAGTATGGTGATCTGTGATCAATGATTATTAATGCTATTATCATAATTACTTGAGGCTTCATAAACCATGCCTATATAAGACAGCAAACTTAACCAATGAATGCGTGTGTTGTGACTGCTCCATGAGCCAGTCATTCTCTCATCTCCTTCTCCTCGGGCCTCCCTGTTCTCTGAGAAACAACATTGAAATTAGGCCAGTGAATAACCCTACAATGGCCTCTAAGTGTTCAAGTGAAATAAAAAGTTGCATGTTTCTTACTTTCAATAAAAAATTAAATGTGATTAATCTTAGTGAAGAAGGCATATAAAAAACTAAAATAGGCTGAAAGGTAGGCTCCTTTTGCCGAACAGCCACATTGTGAATGCAAGTGAAAAGTTCTTGAAGGAAATTCAAAGTGCTACTCCAGAATCACAAATGATAAGAAGGAAAACATCTTTATTACCGATATAGAGACCATTTTAGTGGTCTGTATAGAAGATCAGCAAAGCCACACATTGTCTTAAAGCCTCAACTCTAAATTCTATGAAGGCCGAAAGCAGTGAGGAAAGTACAGAAGAAAAGTCTGAAGCTAGCAGAGGTTGGTTCATTGGATTTAACTAAAGAAGCCATCTCTGTAACATAAAACATAAAGCCATCTCTATAACAAGGCAAACCAGCAAGAGCTGATGTAGAAGATGCAAGTTATCCAGAAGATGTAGCTAAGATAATTGATGAAGGTGGCTACCCTAAACAACGTATTTTTCGATGTAGATGAAATAAGCCTTCTATTAGAAGGAGGTTCCTTCTAGGACTTTTATAGCTAAAGGGGAGAAGCTAATACCTGCCTTTAAACCTTTAAAGGACAGGCTGACTTTCTTATTAAAACCTAATGCAGCTGGTGACTTTAAGTGGCAGTCAGTGCTCATTGACCATTCCAGAAATCCTAGGGCACTTAAGAACGATGCTAAATCTACTTTGCCTGTGCTCTATTAATAAAACAACAAAGCTTTGATGACAGCACACCTGTTTACAGCATGATTTACCGAATATTTTAAGTCCACTATGAAGACCTACTGCTCAGAAAAAAGACCCCTTTCAAAATATTACTGCTAAATTGACAGTGTACCTAGTTACCCAAGAGATCTGACGGAGATGTACCAGAAGATTTAGGTTGTTTTCATGCTTGCAAACACAACATCCATTCTGTTGAACATCTATTCAACATACATGGACCAAGGGGTAATTCCAGTTTTCTAGTTTCATTATTTAAGAAATGGATTTTATAAAACTATTACTGTCATTGATAGGGATTCCTCTGAGATTCTGAGTAATGCAAACAAAACTTGCAGGAAAGGAGTTACCATTCTAGATGCCATTAAGAACGTTTATGCTTAAGGAGAGTAGGACAAAATATCAACGTTAATAGGAGTTTGGAAGAAGTTGATTTCAACCTTTGTAGATGACTTTGAGGGGTTCAGGACTTCACTGAGGGAAGTAATTGTAGTTGTGGTAGAAATAGCAGAGAACTTGAATTAGAAGTGGAGCCTGAAGATGTGACTGAATTGCTGCAATCTCATGACAGAACTTTAACAGATGAGGAGTTGCTTCTTAGGGATAAACAAAGGAATTTCTTGAGCTGAAATCTCCTGGTGAAGATGCTGTGAACATTGTTAAAACAATGAAGAATTTAGAATATTATATAAATTTAATGGATAAAGCAGTGGCAAGGTTTTAGAGGATTGAGTCCAATTTTGAAAGAAGTTCTACTGTGGGTAAGAGCCTATCAAAAGCTATCTTTTGCTACAGTGAAATTTTTTCTGAAAGGCATAGTTAATTGATGCATCAAACTTCATTGTCCTATTTCAAGAAATTGCCAAAATTACCCCAACCTTCAGCAGCAAAAAACTAATCAGTCAACATCCATGAACATCGAGGCAAGACACTCCACCAGTCAAAAGATTACAACTCGCTCAAGGATTAGATGGTCATTAACATTTTTTAGCAATAATGTATTTTTAATTAATGTATGTACATTGTTTTCTTAGACATAATGCTATTGCACACTCAAAAACTAATAAGCTGCAATATAAACATAAATTTTATATGCACTGAGAGGCCAAAGTCACGTGATTTGTTTTCTTGCAATATTTGCATTATTGAAATTGTCTGGAACCAAACACAGGATCTCCAAAGTATGTGTGGATATTAAATGTAAACGTTGCACAAACAATTCAAGTAATTTAGATACTTAAACTCTATTTTTCAGCTGTGCATTTCAAGGAACAAACTCAACAGTGGCATTTATTGCATCATCCCGAAGCAAACATTCTCCTAAAATGAATTAAGCTCAGTATCATTAAAAAGTACATTTTTAAAAATACATAATATGAAGCATCATTTCAGGATGATTTGTTTATAATTGAATTGTTGGGCCTCCTAAAATGACCTCAAGCTAATCACCTGGAAAACATTACAGGATTTCTTGATGAAGAAATCAGTTCTTTAGAAGGTGTTTTCTAATATGGCCTTTGGACTCCCTCTTGTCTATGGTCTTTGTGCTTCCGAAGAAAGCTTGAAGCAAGCCTCTCTCAATGTCAAAATGCGTAATCTCAACCAGTGCTCTCTTTGTTCTGAATCCTAGCTCTTCGCTTTAGATTGGGATAGGAGGCAAGGCTCTCATTTATCTCTATATTGGTTTTCCTGACTGAGAATTAAGCCCTTCCAAAAATGCTACAGTTTATTGTACATTTGTTTATTTTTCTACCTAGCAATTTATTTAACACTCACTTATGTGTTAAACACTTTTTTCTCTTTTAAAATTGACAAATAATAATTGTACATATTCATGGGTACATAGTAATGTTTTGATACATATTGTGTGTAAGTGATCAGGGTAATTAGATTAGCGTAATTAGCATATCCATCATTTCAAACATTTATCAATTCTTTGGGTTGGGAATATTGAATATCTTTCTTCTAGCTACTTGAAACAGAAAGTTATAGTGTTCCATACTTCTTGTTTCTATTTTTTCAATTATCCTTCCAAACCTCAACTCACTTTAATTTGAGGTTTGATTCCACTTCCTTCTTGAGGCGGTTCTTCCTAGAGGCACTGATAACTTTTTAATCAGATAGTTTAAGTATTTTCTGTTTTTTCCTTTCCTTGACACTAGCCACTCTTAATTTTTTTCTTAATTATTTTTCTTCCATAATTTCCATGTCACCACTCTGTCCTGCTTTTCTTCCTACCTTTCTGAATATTTTTTCTAAGGCACCTTCACAGGCTTCCTTCACTGAGGTTATTTCATGAATCTCAGGATTCTAGAATGGCTTCTCTTGTTCTTTTTTCTCCTTTCTCTTTCTCTACATATGTACATTCCCAGACAATCTTATCTTTATGACTTCAAATACCATCTGTTACTGTATACTGTATACATTCTACAGAGGGAGAAGTATACAGAATACACAGTTAAAATGCCAGATGAAAATTATATGTATATGTGTATTTTTTGGTCAAGATATGACCTGGCCCCAATCATTTCGATCTTCTTAATTTACATGGACATATGGCTAGGTAATATGTCAATTAGAATAAAAAAGCTCAATGAAAGAGATTACTTGTTTCATGAGAGCAGAAAGAGTTGTCCTACTTTGGTTCCCTGTAAGACTTAGGATTAAGGCTTTATACATTCTAGGCACTCAGCAACTTTATGGTACTTGCAAATAATCACCATGACAGTGTGTGCCTATGCTTGCCTGAGAAAGTTCCTCATATAAAGTATAAAGGATAAATGTAGAAGTCACTCTTACCAAATGCAATTTTCCAAATATTATTTTTTGAAAACCTGAGCTAAAGAAATAACTTTCAATTACATATAATAGCTTTGTATTCAAATGTGACCTGTTCCTGGAAAGTTGAATAGATAAATAATATTCTTTAAGCTACCGGGCCCTGGGAACATTATAGATTCCGTATCTTGCTGGCGATTTTCATTAAGTGGTAGATGAAAGTGATTTTATATTATCATGTTAATCAAAAGATGAAGATGTAAAAATGTGTGAGATCTTTAAGCATTGCAAATAATTTCAGAAATACTCTGGTCTTACTTCTTCTTTTTATATGAGAGAAAATTGAAGCCAGAGGGGTTAAATGAGTTTTTCAGTTTCACTTAGCTGATTAGTGGTAAAGCAGGAAAATTCTAAGTTTTGAGCCTCAGGATTTAACGTTCTTTATGTTATACAACAGTGCTCGTAAATATCCAAAGTTGATGTCAATTCTGGCAGAAAAATTAGACTTGCTTTAGCACCATTCTTTAATTAAATAAACAGACCTCCCTCCCTATATCTGCATCTACTTATTTGTTTCACCTTAGACTTATGAAGTGCTGTGCTGGTGAAGGAAAGTGGGACAATTGCTTTACTCAGTGTGATGAGTAAAGTTACCAGGTGAAAATAATATTAGTGATTTTATTGGGTTTTTCAATGACATGTGTTGTTTCCCCAAATGTACTAGGTAGCTATTTTATATCTACTTAATTTTCTCCTTATGTAATCAATCAATATTTATTTAAAAAGTACTTTATTTCAGTCATAATGCTGGAGACAGAGAATAGAAAGATGAATTACAGTGTAGTCCCTACTTATGATGGTGATATAACCATCCTTTGAGAATTAATTGACATGTGGAAGCACTCTACTCATCCAAATAATCAATTAAATGCAATTTAAAAATTATAGGTGACCTAAAATCATGTATATGATATTATATGAATACAAATAGAGTAGAAGTGGGAAAAGGGGAAGCAGAAAGTCATCATAGTGCCAGTGATTTTCTAGATTGAGTCGTGAACAATCAGTAGATGCTCTTGATGAGATGATGATGGAAGGAAGGTGGAATGGAAAGCAAGAAGTAAGGGGTTCCAGGTAGAGACAGCCTGGGAAGCAAATCTATGAAAATGTGACTTTAAAGCAGTTCTGTGTGGTTAGAACTTAAGAGACAGGTAGGGGAATGGCAAGAAGTAAGGCTAGAGATATAGGGAGGAGCCAGATTTTGGAGGGCTATATATGTCCCTGGCAAGGAGTCTGGTTTTCATCTCGACTTTGGGTCTATGATTGTCATTATTTGAAAACGTCACTGAGCACACCATGTATGTGTATGCCTTTATAGTATTCACTATGGTATGGCGGGGGGAAATTCTGGCCTTGGCATAAGTAGACCTGAGTTCAAGTTGTTGTCCTGCTACTTTCTAGTCATGAAAGCTTGGTCATTCATGTACCTGTGTGGTACTTTAATTCTTCTATTTGTAAAATGAAAAGAATAAATCATAAATAAATATGATAGAATTTTAAACGTGTTTATAGTGATACAGCATTGCTATTCTCATTATTTCAAGATCAGAATGCTTCTGGTGCAAAGAAAAGAGGAAATGAGTTGATGAAGATGTACTTCAAATTTGCTTCCAGTTGATCCTCTGGGAGAGCATGTGTTCTTTTAGTTAGGTTCCGTTAAGTAAACAGAAGCCACTCTATATATTCTGGTTTGGGTTTACAGGACTATTGGAAGAGATTATGAAGTAGATGTCAAGAAAGCTGCTACTGAAAATTAAGGGAGCTACCTTTGAAGGTCAGAGAGTTGACAATTAAAATTCAACCTGAAGTACCTAAGAGGGTGGTTTTCAAATGCTGCCCGCAAGTCACTCTGAAACTCACATAACATAATGTACATCCTTCAATACAGATTTTAAAAAGCTTCACTGTATGTGAAAGTTTCTATAAATAGTGAATCATTAATTTTTATGATCACATGATGAAGAAAGCAAGTAACACTGAGAAGTAGGATAGGAAAATGTCCCAAAAATTTCATGGATTTCAGTAAGTAGAAAGTTAAAATAACCTAAGCATCATTTCAAATACAATGTATGCAATTTTATGCAAGACAGTGTAAAACTTAAGTTTAAAGATAGCATGAACATTTTATTGATTCCCATTTAATAGAACATTTTGCAACTGGAATTGCTCATTGGATTGGCAGTTGAAGATGGACAATTTTAGTTACGGTTTTTAAAAAGAGGAAGAATACTGAGTTTGCAACTGAGTTTTTGAGCCAATCATTAAAATACTGATTTTAATCACTAATAAATGAAAGCCAATTTAGAATCTATGGCAGGAGGCCTCCAAGATGGAGCACCAATGATACCTGCTTTCTGGTATTGAAACTTTGAAGTGCTCTTCTTTTGGGCACAGTCTGAATCTAGTCTGAATTTGCTTATGATCAATAGTAAACATGACAGGTGTAAAGATGCTATCTCTGACATAAGATTACAGAAGACTCTAGCTTATGTCTTGCTAAGGCTCTGTCTTGCTTGCATACCCTGGCAAAGCCAGCTGAATGCTGTGAGCGGCTCTGCGGAGAGGCCCATGTGGCAAGTCACTGAGAGAGACTATGGCCAACAGCCAGTGAGAGGTTGAGTCTTTTAGTCAAAGTAGCTCACGAGGAATGAAATCCTTCCTACAAGCATACAAATTTTGGGCATGACTGAGCCCAGGGTAGGCCTAGCAGCACAAGCTTACAACAAAGCTTGAGTTGACTGTTCTCTGGGTGAGTCTGGAGGTGATCGTTGTTACTAGGCCCCTTCATTTTAGTGTTGGGAAAGATTCTGAACCACAAGACTCAATTAGGACACACTCAGATATCCGACCCAAATAAACTGTAAGATAACAAATGTTTCCAGTCACTAAGTTTTGGGGAAGTTTATTATATAGCAGTAAATACCTTATATATGCTTATTTTATAATTAATTTTAGACTACTCTCCTTTTATTCTATGAATACATTATTTGAGAAAGTTTCCCTTCAATAATTTCTTATTGCAGCTAGAATGCCTTTAAAGTCCTTGCCATAGTTTGTGACTCTCCACAGCCTTATCCTTGTCTGTCTTTGCAGACTCTTCATGAATCTCTAAACTCACACCACTCCACCTCCTAACTTAACTTGGCTGTATTCTTACCTACTATGGATTGAAATATGTCCCCCCAAAATGTGAATTGTTGAAGCCCTAACTCTAATGTGACTGTATTTGGAGACAAGGCCCTTAGGTAATTAAGGTTTGATGAGGTCATAAGGGTGGAATCCTAATGTAATAGAATGTTTGATTTCTCTCTCTCTCTGCATATACATACACCAGGAAAAGGCCACATGAAGATACAGGGAGAAGTGACATTCTGAAAGCCAGGAAGAGAGCCCTTACCAGAAAAAGAACCTTACCAGAACCTTGATTGTGGACTTTTCAGCCTTCTGGACTTTGAGAAAATCAATTTCTGTTGTCTAACCCACTCAGTCTATGGTATTTTGTTATAGAAGGAGGCAGGCTAATATACTGTCTATCCATCAAAACTCAACATTCCACCGAAAAAGTATTTTTAAACTTCAAAAGTAGAATGGTCCTCTCTGTTACTCATTCTTACAAAGCTCATAATCACTGTTAACCAATACTGACTTTGACCAGTAAACTGTAAACTCACTGAGAATAGTGATTTTGGCCTTCACTGCTGTGCCTCTTTGCCATCTGTGCCTGATACAGAGTGCATGTTCAATATATACATGTTGAAAGAATAAATGAGACATTTTTGAAACTCGACTAAAAATTAATTCATGACTGAACCCAAGTGGCATAATAATAAATGGGAGAGTAATCTAGCATCATGTTAATCTATGTTATAAAGCATAATCTTAGCTTTGAAATGCCCCAAATTCTTAGCTATAACTTAACATACAGAATGATCTATAAATAAATCATGGCTCAATGGAAGAATGGTTAGAATCACTTTTCCTTAGATATATTTTGTCACATGAGATGTTCCATGAAAAAAAGATTCTGATGTCAAAGGAATTCTGGAAAAATTGTTGTTATATCCTTCACTTAAAACCTAACTACACAAATGTTAACTTTGTTACTTTTTTTCCTCTCCACATTCACTTGAAAGGCAAAATGTCTCAAGTTGTGATGAATATGGAATGGTTAAAAGAATAAAACATATTTTACTCAAAGAATAAACTTTATGTATAAGAAATGCCCATTCAAATACTTTGGAATACCTGTGGTGTAGAAGAGGAAATTTACAAAGTTTGGTAGGGGTTTCATGCACAAAAAGCAGTAGAAGTATGGGTGGAGGTTATGAGGCAGGCAGGCAGGCAGATTGTGACTGATAAGAAAGGAATCTGTAATATTCAGATATGGAGATAGAATCTAGGGTTGGTATCTGGAGATAGAATTAGCTGTCTTTGGATGTGCTCATCACTGGAGATAGTCAAACATAGTCTGGATGGTTATGTTATTTTATTGAGAGATTCAAGTTATTTGAGTTGTAAGCCTAGTCTACCCTTGTTTTATTAATATTCTTTAGTCTAAATCAGTGATCACCTCATTACACTTCCCATGTTAAATACAATTTTTAGGATGCCACCAAATTTTGTTGGCAAAATATGGCATGTGTAAAGGCAGGATAATGGCTCCTCAGAGATATCCTTGCCATAGTTCCTGGAACTTGTCAATCTATTACATGTTGCTAATCAGATGACCTATAAAGGTTGCTAATCAGATGACCTATAAATATAAGAATATCCAGTGTTATCTAGGTGGGCTCACTGTAATTACAAATGTCCTTACAAGTGGAAGAGGGAGTAAGATAAGCTCACAGCTGGAGAAAAGAATGTAATGATGGAAGCAGGGTCAGAATCAAGATTGCTGTTTTTTTTAAACTTTTATTTTAAATTCAGGGGACGTGTGTGTATTAGTCTGTTTTCATGCTGCTGATAAAGACATACCCAAGACTGGGCAATTTGTATATATATATATAAAAGTATATGAAACCTCTTTCTATACATATATAAAGAAAGAAATAAGAAAGGAATGTGTGTGTGTGTGTGTGTATACACACTATACTATTTCTTATATTCAGAGACCACAATAATCTACCACTGAAAATCTAAACGTTCTTTAGAAAGTCTTGAAATCTTAGGTATTTTCTAAGTGATTTCACTGGTGACCCATTTACTCAACTTGTGACTTCTTAAGTTGATCCAAATTCTAGCCTTGTATGTGTGTGTATACACACACACACACACACACACACACATATATATAAAGAGATTTAATAGACTTATAGTTCCACATGGCTGGGGAGGCCTCACAATCATGGTGGAAGGCAAGAAGAAGCAAGTCACATCTTATGTGGATGGCAGCAGGCAGAGAGAACTTGTGCACAGAAACTCCTGTTTTCAAAACCACCAGATCTCATGAGACCCATTCACTACCATGAGAACAGCATGGGATAGACCTGCCCCCGTGATTCAGTTCTCTTCCGCTAGGTTCCTCCCACAACATGTGGGAATTATGGGAACTATGAGATGATATTTGGGTGGGGACCCAGAGCCAAACAGTATCATTTTGCCCCTGGCCCCTCTCAAATCTCGTATCTTCACATTTCAAAACCAATCATGCCTTCCCAACAGCCCTCCAAAGTCTTATTTCAGCATTAACTCAAAAGTCCACAGTTCAAAGTGTAATCCAAGACAAGGCAAGTCCCTTCTGCCTATGACCCTGTAAAATCAAGAACAAGTTAGTTACTTCCTAGATACAATAGAGGTACAGGTATTGGGTAAATACAGCCATTCCAAAAGGGAGAAATTGACCAAAACAAAGGGGCTACAGTACTCATGCAAATCCAAAATCCAATGTAGCAGTCAAATCTTAAAGCATCAAAATGATCTATTGGAAGAGGGCCTAGGGTCAAGAAATGTGGGTGGACTATAGAAGCTGGAAAAGGCAAGGAAATAGAGTTAACCCATGAGCCTGCACATATGATTGCAGCCTTGCCAATACTTTGTTTAAAGCCAATGAGACATGTCCTAGTTTCAACCACTACCTCTGTGCAATAGTGAATTTATATTGTTTCAAGCTATTTAATTTGTGGTAATTTATTACAGTAACAATAGCTAAATAATACAGTCTAATTTTAATTCAAATGTCTGTAATTAATGGTGAAATTAATAATTTACACTTTTTTGTAATTTTTCTCCTGAGAACTTTCACTTAATTTACCTGACCTATTTTTTTCTATTACAGTGCTTTCCTTTGTTAATAATAAAGATGATCTAGTTTGAGATGAAACATTTAATATATTAATCTTTTGTCATATTTGCACAAATTTTTTTCAACTTTTTGTCTATTTGGCTTTTGTTTCATCCATACAGAATTCTGATAATTACAACTTTAAAATACTATTTTTATTTTCTTTTTGATTTTCATTTCCATTTCATATTTATAAAGTCATCACTCACCTTGCAATAAATGTTCACTCGCATTTTATTTTTATATTATTTTACATTTGATCCATTTAGAATTTATTTTTTAAATCCTCATTTTCAAAGTTAAAAATATCCACTATACCATTTCTTATATTCAAAGACCGCAATAATCTACCACTGAAAATCTAAACTTTTTTTAGAAAGTCTTGAAATCTTAGGTATTTTCTAAATGATTGCACTGTGGTGACCCATTTACTCAACTTGTGACTTCTTGAGGTTGATCCACATTCTAGCCTTGAAAGTACTCTTAGTCCAAATGCTGAGCATAGATGTGTAAGAAAGAAAATAAACAGTTCTTAAAATACATGTTTTACAGTGTTAGCAATCATTTTACTTAAGAGAAGTGTGACTATTTTCTTTCCACTTTAAAACAATTTTCAATCAAATGCTTTTGCAAAAGTGTTATTTCCTCCATCTCTATGTAGGGAGTTATATAGGAGTGTACTTTACAAATAATTAGTACCAAATACTACATAAATAATTTGTTATAATGGAGAAATACCTATTGACTATTATCACTGCATAATGACAGCAAAAATCTGACTTTGCCAAAAATCTGAAGTGTTGATTTGTAAAATGGGCTCCATATACAGACCTGGCGACAGAAGAGTTCCATAAATTCTTTTTTCTATAACTTTCAAGCAAATGGGAATCGTCATTTCACATGGCAATTTGATGACAACAAAGAATGCTTTTGGAAATGCACTCTTTCAAATCATGCTTATTAGTACAAGCCAAATTCTGAACCGTAGTGTCTGTACTGTTAAGGATAAAGTTTCCTATGTCAAGATATATGTACTGACTTACCCAAAGTCAGCATGTGTTTTGAGTTGTCTTATGATCTGCATGGATTTAGAGCTTTTCCTAGCCTATTTCCCCCAAGAGATACAGAATATAGCATTACACATCGTAACTCTGATTGCCAAAGGGGTTGAAATGATAGAGTTCAACCTTCTGAGTGCAGTTAAAATTTATTTTTCTTTAATTAAACAAATATAAATGTCTTTTTTGTAGTTTATATGCACACTAATTATTAAGTCCATGTTTCTAAACTGCTTTATATATATTAGGTTTGGTTCTGTGTCCTCCCCCAAATCTCATATATATTTTAGGTAGAACCTCATAAAATTATCATTTTTATAAATTAAAAAAGATTAAATATTGTAAATTTCATTATTTGACCTAATTAAGATTATCAACAGTGATTAAAGTTATCATAAGGAAAGGAAAAAATGGAAGCACGTTCTTAAATGAGCTAGTGTTTTGTTTTCTTATTGTCATACAAGAGAAAAAAATTATTCTAGCTTAAGGAAAATGTACTAGTTGCTTACCCAAACTTACTACCAGAACCCTGTCTTTGCAAAAGTCAGCAAAACATCCAGCTAGAAAACAAGATTTCTCAAGAATCTTTGCAGCTAATTATAGATATGAAACATAGTTCTGTGATGTAAATATAGTCTAATGAGTGGGCTCCTGGGAAAAAGTTATAGTTTCACTGATGAAAGAAAAAGATTCAATGGGCATGCAGTCATTTTGTGAGCATAACGGTAAACACTACGGAATAAGAATTGTGGATCAGGAAGCTGCATAGGACTTAGGTCTTAATGACTTTTTTGAGCTGTTATACTTATCTTGGACTGCCTACCTCCATACTTAATGTTATGTGACCAAAATCTATCCCACTGGGTTAAGGTACTGTTTGTTGAGCTTCTAATATGTGTAGTTTAACTGATATTCCTGATTTATTGCCTCGAGCAGTGAATCTCAAACCTTAAATATCATTAGAATCGCCTGGTGGTTGCATTGCAAATCCTTTGTTTCTTTTTTTCCCTCTATTGCTGCCTTTTGTGATTTGATGGTTTTCTGGAGTGGTACACTTTGAATCCTGTCTTCTTATGTTTTATGCCACTACTATAGGTTTTTGCTGTGATTATGTACAATATTTTATACTTATAGCAGATTGTTCTAAAATGATAACTGTTTAACCACATACAAACTCTATGGTTTTACTTCTCTCCACCTCATATTTTATAATTTTGATGTCAACATTTATATCTTTTTATAGTTTATGTCCCTTAACAATTTATTATAGCTGTAGTTGTTTTTAATAGTTTGGTCTGTTAGGCCTCATATTGGAGACAAAATTGCTTTGCACACCATCATTATGGTATCAGAGTATTCTGAATATGACCATGTATAATTATACCATTGAGTTTTGTACTTTCTGATGTTTTATGTATATTTATTAGCAGTCTGTTTTTATCAGCTTAAAGAATTCCTTTCAGCAATTCCTGTACGGCATGTGTAGCGGTTATGAATTCCCTTAGCTTTTGTTTGTCTTGTAAAATTGTATTTTTGTCTATTTTTGTCTACATTTCTAAAGGACAGCCTTGCTGTGTGAACTATTCTTGTTTGGCGTTTTTTTTCCTACAGCACTTTGAATATATCATCCCACTGTTTCCTGGTGTGTAGAGTTTCTGCTGATAGTCATATTGGGGCTTCCTTTTTTATGATATGTTTATTATTTTTTTGCCACTTTCAGAATTCTCTTTGTTTTTGATTTTTGATAGTTTATGATGTGTCTTGGTTAACTCCTTCCTCAGATGATTTTGATCAGAGGTTTCTGAGCTTTCTGTACCTGAATGTTGATGTCTTTCCCAGGATTTGTGAGATTTGCAGTCATCATTTTCTTTAATGTGCTTGCTGACTACTTTTCTTTTTCTTCTGAGGAATCTATTGTGCAAATGTTAGGTCTTTGATGATATCCATAATTCTTATCGGCTTTCTTTACTCTCTTTCCTTTTTGCTTGTCTGACTGTATAATCACCAAAAACCTTCCAAATACCAAAGCCATCTTGAGGAAACAGAACAAAGTCAGAACCATCATGCTACCTGATTTAAAAATATGTTATAAAGCTTTGTAATCAAAGCAGCATGGTCCTAGTATAAGAACAGACATGTCAACTAGTGAATAGGATAGAAAGTCCAAAAACACATTATAGACAACTGATTTTTGACAAACATGCCAAAAAAACATAATGTGGAAGGGACAGTCTTTAAAAAAAAAAATGATCCTGGAAAACTGTATATCCACATACAGAAGAATAAAATTAGATACTTAATTCATATTATATGGAAAAAATCAACTGTAAGTAGATTAAAGACTTAAATATAAGACCTTAAACTATAACGTTGCTAGAGAAAACATGAGAAAAACTTCTGGACATTGGTCTAGAAAATGATTTTTTTTATATGACACCAAAAGCACAAATATAAAGAAGCAGGACTACATAAAGCTAAAAAGCTTCTGTATAGCAAATATTTAATAATGACTTAATAATTGAAAGATTTAAAATATGAATGAGTATTGAAAGATATAATAATATCAGTGATATGGAAGGGGAGAAACTGTTGATTTTCAGTTTCATGGTTTTATTTTACTGGGAAGATATGAATGCTGAGTAAGAGTATCATCTGATCAAGTGAAGATGGGATTTGTGAAGAACTTACTCCTGACTATATAACATCTTTTAGTAAGGTACCATTTTACTCTATCTCAGCTGCTGTCCATCAAGATGAGGCTAGCTTCTCAATGATCTCCTTTCTCCAATGTTGGAAGTTAATTAATGTCTTTAGTTATTAAGAGAAGATGTGGCAATCCTAGAAATCAAAACATCTAAGACCTCTTTAATTTAGTATAAATTTAGTCCCAAACATACATACTAGCTCCTATGGTTTAAAATGTCCCCCATAAAGCATGCATTCAAAATGTAATTTTTAATGCAACAGTGTTGGGAAGTGGGGCCTCATGGGAGGCGTTTAGGACATGAGGGCTTCACCCTCACTGATGGATGAATGCTGATTATAAAAGGGTATGAGGCTGCAAGTTCAATCTCTTGTCCTCTCTTTGCCTTTCCTCCATGGGATAATACAACAAAAAAGTCATAACCAGATGCTGGTTACTTGATCTTGGATTAACTAGCCCCCAGAACCATGAGCCAATAAGATTCTGTTCATTACAAATCACCCAGTCTTGTATTCTGTTATAGTAGCGCAATATGAGCAAAGACATTATCTCAACCTAAGCATTAATATAACCTTGGTTTGTTTTATCAACAGGGATAAGGAGGTTCATAATGACATGGAATAGGGAAGGGCCTCTATGCATAGCTTAATATCTGGTCTTCTATATACCATCATACCCAGACACTCAACCATGGAGCCTTAAGAAATATCCTCTCTATATTTTTATCTAACCATGAATTTATGAACAATTATTCCAGCTGGATCTGTACCATGTTTATAGTTCTTGTTGCTAGTCAAATCAAGTGGCAAGCAGGATCATTTAGGCCTTGGAAAAATATCAAGATATCAGAGGTTTGTAATTAAGCTGTGGTCTTTGTTTCAATTGAAATGTCTAGAGGCACTGGTAAAGTCCAGGAGGCTGGCTTTCCAAGTTAAAGCTATTGGCATATGTATAACTTGATAATAATAATCCAGGTGGTTAATTCTTCTGCTTTAGAAACCCTTTCTTTCCTGTTTACTTATGGATAATCAGAACACAGAGAGTAGTTTCATGGTACCAAAGAGGAAAAAAAAAAAAAAAACCCAAAACAAACAGAAACCAATACCTTACAAGAAAATGATTTATAAATATATGCCAGCTTTCACATTTATAACTGGGGCAGATGTGAACACCATGGAACACCAGTGCTTTCCAAGGGACATTAGTGCTCTCTTATCTCATAGGCCCATGCTTTCTTTTATCAAGATACTACTGCAATCAAATGATGAATCAGAAGTATGCTTGGCGAGCAAAGGGATTGTGTAGTTTTGCAGGACATTTAATCTGGACTGGGTGATGTGGAGGCTGATGACCTTCCTCCCTCACTGTACACTTTCCTATTGCCTGAAACATAAAGGTCTCTCAATCAGTGGCCTTTTGCATAGCCCTGGAGAGTCTCTGATAATATGATAATCTCTGGCTCTCTTTTTTTGTCCAGCTTTATAAAACTGCTATCTTTCAGTTATGAAAACATCTTCGCAAATAGGATATTATATCATCTTTACCTTAATAGTTAAATTTTAGATAATGTATACCACTTAAAAGACCAATTTATTTTTTATCCTTAAGAAATGTACCCTATTTACATTAGAAAAAATTACACATAATTTCTTCATGTGTAGTGCATCTTTTAAAAATAACATTTGTCAACTTTTTTTTCTCCATTACAATGAAAGCCTAAGATAGATATAGAAGCACAGGAAAACGAAAAACTAAAAAAAAAAAAAAAAAAGTCAGAAACATAACAATTGAAAATATTTTCTTACGTATTTTTCTTATGAAAATGGTAATATGTTGACCATACCATTTTGTGTGCTAAATTTTAATTGTATCACAGGTTTCTATGGCAATAAATGCTATTAAAGAATTGTTTTTTAATTGATGCATATAATTGTATGGAGATATCACAATTGACTATATCCTATTGATGGACATTTAGATTCTTCCTAGATTTTAAGTTCATAGCATTATAGATAATGCTATGAGTGTTTCTTTTACAATACCTATCATTTGCATCTTTGATTTTTTTCCTTAGCATTCATTTTTAGAAGAGTTTTGTTGTATGTATTGGCTAGACAGGTCTATCACTCTTTCATATGGCTAGTTCAACTTTTATTATACACTGATGCTTCATCTCAAGTTAATAGGGTGGTATTTCTGATTGTGATCTCAGAATTAGATTGTTTTGTGAATTTGTAGCCTGCAATTTCCTAGAAGGCACCTCAATGTAAGCAAATCTTTGTTCTATATAAAAGTCTTCAGAGTGTTATTTTTGTTGCATTTTGAATAAACTCCTAATTAAACTGTTATGTGTGCATCTCTGTGTGTGTGTGTTATATATCATATGCATAGCTAAGAAAGTAAAGTATATACATAGTATATATAGTGTGAAGCACAGATGGTTCCTGACTTAGGATGGTTCAACTCACAATTTTTTCAACTTTATGATGGTGTGAAAGCAGTACACATTCAACAGAAACTATATACTTTGAGTACTCACACAGCCATTTTGTGTTTAACTTTCAATACATATTCAATAAATTACATGAGATGTTCAATACTTTATTATAAAATATGCTTTGTGTCAGATGATTTTGCCCAATTGTAGGCCACTGTGAGTGTTCTGAGCACATTTAAGGTAGGCTAGCGTAGGCTACAATGTTTGCTAGTTAAGTGTATTTAATGCTCTTTGGACTTAAAATGTTTTTAATCTATGACAAGTTTATAAGGATGTAACCTCATCATGAGTCTATAAGCATCTATACATACATTTTATTTTCTTCAAGTTTAGATATTTATTAGTTTATCAGGTCAACTTTAAGCTAAGTCTAAATTGAGGAACTCTTTGAAAAAAAATGATAAAATTTATATTGTTTCACTTTTGGCATGCAGTTATCATTTTTTGGACCCAGAATATTTGGTACATAGAAATAATCCATGCTAAAAATTCATTTATTTCTACTTTTCCATTTTATTTGCTATTTAAAGGTTTTTGAAGACTACAAATAGTAGAAGATTCTATAGGAAAATCTACACATTAGGGTTCTAGATCAAGATGTGTGTATCTGTGTGTGTTTGTGTATATGTACATGTACCTGTGTCTATTATGAAAACATCTATACTTTTCCAGGCATTTGTAACATTTATAGTTATTATCTTGGTATTGTAGTGTATAACATGCAGTTCTTATGGTATAAAAATATGTGCACTTCTAACCTGCCTTACAAGGTAAAATGGGGGAAAACTTTGAGAAGCCTATTTTTCGGTGCTTTAATAGTTGTCTGGTCAATTATCTTAATCAAATACTATGTTGCAGCTCCCCCCAAAATAATGTATTAATGATTAAAATTCTAATTAAATTATTGTCCTTTCTTAAAGATTTTTAACCTGGTGTATTAATCCGTTCCCATGCTGCTAATAAAGACATACCCGAGACTGGGTAATTTTTAAAGGAAAGAGGTTTAATTGGCTTACAGTTCCACATGGCTGGGGAGGCCTCACAATTATGACAGAAAATGAAGGAGGAGCAAAGTCACATCTTACATGGTGGCAGGCAAAGAGCATGTGCATGGGAACTCCCCTTTATAAATTCATCAGATCTTGTGAGACTTATTCACTATCACAAGAACAGCATGTCAAAGACCCACCCCCATGATTCAGTTACTTCCCACCAGGTCCCTCTTACAACACAGAATTATGGGAGCTACAATTCAAGATGAGATTTGAGTGGGGATACAGCCAAGTCGATCACCTGGAAATAGTGACCCCTCCAGAGTTTATGAATGGGCTTTACAATGTGTGTGAATACATATAATCAGATAACTTTAAAGTTATGTTTATATGTATTTGTATATTATTTTTTCTCTGAGAAGAGTCTAGTTTTGAAATTTCACTCTGTAAGGAATCTATTATATTTAAAAGAATTAATAATCATAGCTATAAGACATACTAGTTATGTATCAGAATATATTAAATAGGAAGCCTATAATTTAAGAATTTAGTGACTTTAGGACTTTCAATAACATGGTGTGTTCAAACATATTCCCTGTCGTAGCACAAATCAATTTTATTATGTTATGCAAATTGGGTAGTTTTATGTAACTCTATTAGCCATATAAAGTTTTCTCTACAGAGGGAAGGTGTTGCAGAAAATAACAATAGCAGCAATGTTTTGGTTGTTTGAGTTAATGTTAATTTAGGGAATTGCCTAAGGTCAAATCTTGAGTTCATTTTTTGTTTGTTTTGTTTTGGTTTTCTTTTTTAGTAAATGAGGGATCCAGGACTTAAAAAAAAAAAGAAAGAAAATCAATGAAATTGATAATTATATCATTTGTTTGGCTAAATATCTTAAACTTAGTCATATATATTTGAACCTGTCATATGCAGGATATTTTACTGAGGATTTGGGGTCATATGGAGACATGTAAGAGACGGCCCAAATTTTGCAGAATTTTGCAGTCTAGAATAAAAATAAATTTGCAAGACCAACCAAAATCTGAGGCAAACCCAGCCTGGGCAACATGGCAAAACACTGTCTCTACAAAAAAATAGAAAAATTAGTTAAGTGTGATGGATGCACCTGTAGTTCCAGCTACTTGGGAGGTTGACATGTGAGGATCACCTGAGCCTGGAAGATCAAAGCTGCAGTGAGTTGTGATCATACCACTGCACTCCTGCCTGGGTCATAGAGACCCTGTCTCAGAAATAAACAAACATCTAAGGCAATGTACTTTCTGGTACAAATAACTCAAAAGCAAGATTACCTCATGTCAAGAAAAATCAGGTAAGCCAAGATGCCCATTTACACCATTGTAACCAAGAACAATTCTAATCACAGTATAGAAATTTGGCAAGAGGCTATGTTTTAAAATATAGGCTTTATTATTATTAATTTATTTAACTTTAGGTGCATACTATATCTGGCATTTCTCTCCATATTATCCCTCCCCACCCTCCCCTCCCTCCCCGTCCCCTGCTGTCTCTCCCCTACCCCCCACCAACTGCCCCCAGTGTGTGATGCTCCCCTCTCTGTATCCATGTATTCTCATTGTTCAACATCCACTTATCAGTGAGAACATGTGGTGTTTGGCTTTCTGTTTTTGTGTCAGTTTGCTGAGAATGATGGTTTCCAGATTCATTCAAGTCCCCATGAAGGACACGAATGCATCGTTTTTTAAGGCTGCATAGTATTACATGGTATATATGTACCACATTTTCTTTGTCCAGTCTGTCATTGATGGACATTTGAGTTGGTTCCAGGTCTTTGCTATTGTAAACAGTGCTGCAGCGAACACATGTGTGCATGTATCTTTATAGTAGAACGATTTATAGTTCTTTGAGTATATGCCCAGTAATGGGATTGCTGGGTCACATGGAATTTCTATTCCTAGATCCCTGAGAAATCGCCACACTGTCTTCCACAGTGTTTGAACTAATTTACACTCCCACCAACTGTGTAAGAGTGTTCCTATTTCTCCACATCCTCTCCAGCATCTGTTGTCTCCAGATTTTTTAATGATCACTGTTCTAATTGACATGAGATGATATCTCAATGTAGTTTTGATTTGCATTTCTCTAATGACCAGTGATGAGCATTTTTTCATATGTTTGCTGGCCTCATATATGTCTTCTTTTGTAAAGTGTCTGTTCATATCCTTTGCCCACTTTTGAATGGGGTTGTTTTTTTTTATTGTGTACTGTTTTAGTTCTTTGTAGATTCTGGATATTTGCCCTTTGTCAGATGGGTAGATTGCAAAAATTTTTTCCCATTCTGTTGGTTGCCAATTCACTCTAATGACTGTTTCTTTTGCTGTGCAGAAGCTCTGAATTTTAATTAGATCCCATTTGTCTATCTTGGCTTTTATTGCCATTGCTTTTGATGTTTTAGTTATGAAGTCCTTGCCTATGCCTATGTCCTGGATGGTTTTGTATATGTCTTCTTCTAATGTTTTTATGGTCTTAGGTTTTATGTTTAAATCTTTGATCTATCTGGAGTTAATTTTAGTGTAAGGTGACAGGTAGGGGTCCAGTTTCTGCTTTTTGCAAATTGCTAGCCAGTTTTCCCAACACCATTTATTAAACATGGAGTCCTTTCCCCATTGCTTATTTTTGCCGGGTTTGCCAAAGATCAGATGGTTGTAGATGTTTCTTCTGGGGCCTCTGTTCTGTTCCATTGGTCTATGTCTCTGTTTTGGTACCAGTACCATGCTGTTTTGATTACTGTAGCCTTGTAGTATAATTTGAAGTCCAGCAGTGTGATACCTCCAGCTTTGTTCTTTTTGCTTAGGATTGTTTTGGCTATGCAGGCTCTTTTGTGATTCCATATGAAGTTTAAAGTGTTTTTTTCCAGTTCTGTGAAGAAGGTCATTGGTAGCTTGATGGGGATAGCGTTGAATCTATAGATTGCTTTGGGCAGTATGGCCATTTTCATGATATTAATTCTTGAAATTATGGGCATGGAATGCTTTTCCATCTGTTTGTGTCTTCTCTTATTTCATTGAGCAATGGTTTGTAGTTCTCCTTGAAGAGGTCCTTCACATCCTTTGTTAGTTGTATTCCTAGGTATTTTATTCTCTTTGTAGCAATTGTGAATGGTTGTTCATGAGCATGGAATGTTTTTCATCTGTTTGTGACCTCTCTTACTTCATCGAGCAGTGGTTTGTAGTTCTCCTTGAAGAGGTCCTTTACATCCTATGTTGTTTTCCTAGGTATTTTATTCTCTTTTTAGCAATTGTGAATGGTAGTTCGCTCTTGATTTAGCGCTCTCTGTCTGTTATTGATGTATAGGAATGCTTGTGATTTCTGCACATTGATTTTGTATCCTGAGACTTTGCTGAAGTTGCTTATCAGTTTGAAAAGATTTTGGGCTGAGAGCCTGGGGTCTTCTAGGTATACAATCATGTCATCTGCAAATAGAGGCAGTTTGACTTCCTCCTTTCCTAGTTGAATACCTTTTATTTCTTTTTCTTGCCTGATTGCTCTGGCTAGAACTTCTGATACTATATTGAATAGGAGTGGTGAGAGAGGGCATCCCTGTCTAGTGCCTGATTTCAAAGGGAATTCTTCCAGCTTTTGCCCATTCAGTATGATAGTGGCTATAGATTTGTCATATATAGATTTTATCATTTTATGATATGTTCCATCAATACCTAGTTTATTGAGAGTTTTCAGTATGAAACGCTGTTGAATTCGGAGGAGGGGATCCAAGATGGCTGTATAAATACAGCTCTAGCGCACAACACGCAGTGAGAGAGATGCAGAAATCCATAGATCTCCTAGCTCCAACCGAGGTACCAGGTGCATTTCAACGGGTCTGGTGGGATGGTGAACAAAGCCCACTCAGGGTAGACCGAGGTGGGGAACGGTGCTGCTTCACCCAGAAAGTGCATCTGACCAGCAAGTTGGAGGCTCTCCCTCTGGCACTCTGGTTCAGATACAGCACTTCCCCCAAAGCCTCAGCAATACACAGAACAGGGGATCTTTGCCAGTCAAGTGCTGGGAATTTCAAGCGTGAAGTTGAATAATAATCCAGGATGGTGTCCTGGATTGGTGCACAGACCTAAACAGACACAGAAGCCCAAAAGGTGGCCCGGAGAACCTGCGGACTGAGCTATTGCCACTCCCCTTTCCCAGGGAGCAAGGGAGCTGTAAGCTTCGGCTTTATTATTATTAAGGTATGATGAGGTCAACAAACCAGAAATTAACTGCCATTGGAATGATAGCTTGCTAGTCACATTTTCAAGGAGAAAGGGCTACACACCACGCAGGGCTACATGGAGAAACACTAGGGTTGGTAAGAAGTCTGAGGGAACAGGGTAAAACATGGGCAAGCCTTGTATTTTGGTTTTCATGGAGAGGAATGAGGCAGGATAAGAAGGCTAAGCATGTTTAGGATGGCTAGTTTGAATAATTGCATTTGGCTCCAGGATGCAGGGACTGTCTCTAGTTGTCTGCTATGGTCATGGTGTGGTTGAGGCAGGTGGCTAGTGGGGCAGAGTGTAGCATTCCAGCAGAGGACATTTGAGGCGAGCATGGCTGCTGGACTGGGTGATTTGCATAAGAATGATGTGCTCCTAGGCAAGTTACTTAATATCTCCAGGAATTTGCTAGTCCTGTGAGGGGCAGTCTCTCTAGGATCAGAAAGGGGCCAGAAGTCAACATATCAAAAAATGAAAAGGCTTATTTGTTTATTTATTTGCGGCAGAGTCTCACTGTCATCAAGGCTGAAGTGCAGTGGTGCCGTTATGGCTTACTGCAGCCTGGGTTTCCCAGGCTCAGTGATTTTCCTGCCTCAGCCTCCAGAGTAGCTGAGACTACAGGTGTAAGGCCACCATACCCGGCTAATTTTTACATTTTTTCGTGAAGATGGAATCCCCCTGTGTTTCCCAGTCTGGTCTTGAACTCCTGCCTTGATCTTACAAACTGTTGGGATTGCCTGCATGAGCCAAGCCACAGCACCCAGCTAAGAGGCATGTCTAATACACGTTATTAACAGACATATGGTCTGCTATATAGTGAATATTTGTGTCTTCTCAAAATTCATATGTTGAAACTCTAATGGGATGGTATTCAGAGGTGTACCTTTCGGGAGATAATTAGATCATGAATGTAGAGGCCCCATGGAATTAGTGTCATTGTAGGAAGAGGAAGAGAACTGACCCGCTCTCTGCTTTCTGCTGTGTGAAGATACCGGAAAATAGCCATCTGCAAGCCAATAATGGGTCCTCATCAGATGCTCAATCTGCCAGTACATTAATCTTAGACTTACCAGCCTCCATAACTTGGAGGAATAAATTTTTTTTAAATCACACAATCTATGATATTCTGTTACAGCAGCCCTAAGAAATGGCCCTTAAAGCTATTAACCTCCACTTATTGGTTTAAAACAATAGTAAGGTAGTTATTTTATCTCCTAAATGACAAATACTGAGGAAAAGCATGAGAAATCTAGTTGTTTCCATGGTCTAGGGATAGTGTGCAGTGGCTCATGCCTTTAATCCTAGCAAATTGGAAGGCTCAGGAGGGAGGACTGTTTGAGCCCAGGAGTCTGAGACTAGCCTGGGCAAGATGGCAAGACTGTGTCTCTACAAAAGTGAAAAAAAAAAAAAGTGGCCAGGCATGATGTCACATGGCTGTAATCCTAGCTACTCAGGAGGCTAGGGTGGGAGGATTGCTTAAGCCCAGGAGTTCGAGGCTGCAGTGAGCTATGATCACATGGTCACACCCCCGCACTCTAGCCTGGGTGACAGAGCAAGACCGTCTCTCTCTCTCTCTCTCTCTAAGAAAAGCACCATTATAAATTGATACTGTATGTAATATTACTCAGTTATCTGAGGAAAACCTCCATTAATTCTAGTATTTCACACCATTTCTCCTACTCTACAATTTTATTTCGGAAAAGTCAGTGCAACCATGAAAATACTGTTGAATTTTTTGTCTAAGGCAGTGCTGTCCAACTGAAATATTATGATAGCTACATGTGTCATTAATAAATTTTTAGTACCTAAATGAAAATAAAAAGAAATGGGTAAAACTAGTTTTAATGTATTATTATACATATAATATATACTTTTAAACATGTATTTTACTTAATTCCCTATCATTTTGAACATGTAACCAATTTAAGAATTATTAATAAGGTTTCTTCATCCCTATTAATGTTAAATCTTTAAAATTTGGTTTGCATTCTTACACATCTCAATTTGTATGTAAATTTTTATGGAAAGACTTGATCTGTGTTTCAATTTCATAAAATTTATAGTTGAACAATTATTTACATACTCAAAATCACTCAAAATATACAAAAGTTTTTCAATAACTGAACTCTAAGTATTAAAAAATTTAAGTTAAAATTAAAATTCCGTTCCCTTGTGGCATTAACTATCTGTGGCTAATCATTACTGCAGTAGACAGCTCAGGTAAAGGGCTATAATTATCAAAGTAGTCTGTGCATTATTCATGGGTTGTGTAAAAAATGTAGATCATTGGGTTCTACCTTAGGCGTCCTGTCTCTGAATCTACGGGGTGTTATGCCGTTTTATAATCCACAGAAAAGTTTGAGGACCACTGCAAATACCAAAAATCCAAATGTCTAGACACAGATAATGTGTCTTTAGAAGGAAGTGGAATTAGGGTAATGCATACTCTCCAGCCTCACCTCCTAGCAGTCTCCTCCTAGACTTCTCTGTTCTGGCCACACTGACCCCCTTGTACCTTCTCCTCTCATGACTTTGAATTTAATTTTTCTGGAATTATCCTCTCATAATTGTTTAGTTCACACAGAAATTCTCAAACAGGTCTTTCCTGAGCATGTAAACTATGAAATATTACATTCTCTAGTCATACTCTGTCCCCTCACCTTATCCTTTTCAGTAACTAACAACTGACATGTTTATCTGTTCACTGTTTGCTTCTCCCTTAATAAAACGTAAACTCGTTGAGAAATAGGTCTTTGTTTTCTTTATTGCTTTATCACTGGGGTCTATAAAAAAGTGCTTGACATTCAGTAGACTGTATTAGAGAGACAGAATCTCATTCAGCCTGAAACAGTAGACGGTCACCACTAAGTTTGTATAGTTCAGTTAAGGTTGGTGTGAAGTCTGCTTCAAAAGCTGCAACAACCAAGCACCTAACATTTAGGCCCTGTTAATTCAGAACAGTGAGTATCTGACCAAATAGTTCATTTTAGAACATATCTTGGACATCTATGTTCAATAATAATTATTGAAGAATGCCAGGGCCACTGACTAGACATGTACAGTATGTCCCTGAGGGTATTGGAATGCTCAATATTTGATATCTATTCTCTCTTTTATTGAAAAAAATTGAAAAATTTTACTATATTGAAACATTTAAGTCAAATAATATGACAATGTAATTTAGACAATGATTTATGTTAGCTACATATATAAACTAAAATATGTGAATTTGTATATGAAAGTAAATAATTTAAATATTTTGTATGAAATTAGAATTGAGCTGAGCATATTATGTACGTAAGTTCTTTATGAATTTTTCATCTATTTCTTTCTAGATTGCCAACAGGTATATGATAAGATATGTTGAAATCCACGAGAATGTCTCATGTTATATTTTTCTTGTGATTGGAAGAAAACTCATGAGAAAGACTCCTCTCTTTCTGCACAATTTGCAGTCTCAAGAAGACTGGGTAGTTCAAAACAAAGCTTCATTCTGTTTTGAAATTCTTCCATTATTTATTCTGAAATTATATTATTGCATTCTTCCTTAAAATATGAAAGTAGTCAAGTAGTTCATTAAAGCAGTGGTGGAAAATTCCAGTCCTGACCGAATGGCATTAGATCCGTTTTTTTCCCCCTTCTCTTCCGCTCCTAAGCACAACTGTAAACTTTGAAATGGTGCAATGGTCAATGCAAAGATAACTCTGAAAGGTGTTGAGAAGGCAGTGAGCTGGTTTGAGACTTCTGGATTTGAAGACTAGCACAGAGACAGGATGTCTTGTGTCCCACCTCCACCCACCCAGTAGAAAATGGAGTCCAGATCCGGTGTTTCCAGATCACCTAACTAGCAACAGAAGGTAGCCCTGGTTTGCTCCTCCTCCCTGCTAGCCCTCAGATCAAATGAGAGTATCTTTGACATCAGATAAGCCTGATATCACCTACTGGGGAATGACCTGGGAGCCCCACCAGAAACAAATGGCCAGAGGAAGTTCATCTTTCCTCTGTGGGCCTGAGACTCCCTTTTCTGCAGAAGAAAGATGTCCATTTTTTTTGGAAGAAAGTGGTATCAGGGAAGAACCAAACTGAAAAGACAATTATTATTTGTGTAAAGATCTAACTAAGTATTAAACACTGGACTAGGTGTTTTATAAATGATACCAAACAGGCAGTATTGGGTAATGATTACAAGTATGGTCTCTGGAGCCAGATTCCATAATAAATGCCTCATAAATGATAGGAATTACTCTCATCTAAATGATTTTCACAATAGACACATGGGGTAAGCATTATTATTCCCATTGTCCACTGCATAAACAAGGAAAAGGAAGTTAGAAGTGTTGGATATCTTGCACGAGTCCTCACGATTGAGGTAGATTAAGATTCTGAATTCTAATTTGTAGCCTACAATTTTTTTCTTTTTGCCTCAACTCTGCTGTCTCTCATCTAATGTACAATGTTGTATAAATTGCATTTTCCTTAGTACTTATACTTGGAAAGTAGGGGATATGCTCAGCATGTGGTGATGTTAATCACAGAAAGTGTACTGATGAAAATGAGTCTTACAGAGAGATTTGAATGAAGTTGTGGGCATTAATTAGCAAAACAGAGTTAGACAGACATTGCAGAAAGAATAATATAAGTCAAATCACAACCATAGGAATGTTTTGTTTTTTTTTTTAAATCTGGCAAATGATAAGGAGGTAATTCTGTTGGAGCTGGCTGCTGTGTTTGTGCATTGTGAGATGAGAGGTTGCACAAGCATGGCCTTTCTAATAGTGATTTGATTTGATTTGTAGCTTTTGTTACTTATCTGCCCTTTTGACATAGTAGCATTTTAAGAAAAATTGGAAATTTATTTTCTTTTCAGTTTAGAGCAACTTAGTGGAACTACTCAATTACATGACCTTTCTTTTTCTGTGAATCACAAATGCATTTCACAGAATATTTGTGCACCACAAAATTTGTAAATTAAATTTTGTTAAGATAAATAATACATTCTTATTAATTGCCTCCTAAATCCTAGTTATATTCCATTTGAATGATTATTGTTTCTAAAGTTTCCCATTTGGTTTCTCCCTTTCCATCTCAGCCCCAGCTATAGTATAAGCTCCTTCCATAGCCGTGATGATTCTTGAAAAATCTTGTCAGTCAAGTTACTCCTCTGCTCAAAATTTCTAATGACTTTCTTATTAGCTCAAAATAAAATCCAATACTATTACCATTGCCTATAGGGCCTACACATGTCATCTCCTGCTGGCAACCTCTCTGATCTATCTTCTTCTTTCTCTTTCTCTGTCCAAATGGCCTGTTTGCTCACCTCCTTCAGATATTTGCTCAAAGGTCATCTAATGATTGGGATCTTTATTACTCACAATAGGCTAAGTGTTTATATCCCTCCAGAATTCATTTGTTGAAATGTTTATCTCAGTATAATGGTATTAGGAGGTAGAGTATTTGGGAAGTGGTTAGGTATAAGGGTAGAGCTCTCATGAATGGAAGTAGTGCCCTTATGAAAGAATCCCTAGAGAGCTCTCTGGACTTTATCCCAACACATTAGGATACAAGGAGAAGTCAGCAGTATGCGACCTGGATGAGGGGCCTAACCAGAACACAGCCACGCTGGCACCCTAATCTAGAACTTTCCATCTCCAGAACTGTGAGAAATTTCCTCTGTGTACAAGCCTCCCTGTCTATCCTACTTTGTTACAGTAGTCCAAAGTGACTAAGACAGTACCTTGTCTAAAATAAAAGCCTAGATGTTTTCATCCCTACCAAATCTTTTACAGTACTCTGCTCTCACTTGCCTTGACCTTGTGCATATTATTCATCACCACCTGACATGTTACATGTGTATTTGTTTATTGTCCGTCTCCTCCCTCATGTAAGTCCCAGGAGAGCAGGGACTTTGTTTTTTTCACTGCTTTAACATCAAGAACATTAATACATATCAAATTCTCAACAAATATTTACTGAAAGAATGAATAAAATGATTTTTAATAGTGCTATTATCTTTAACATTTTAAATTTTTATCTGAAGAATAACAACTCTAATATGGGAGCTATGCTGTGATAAAAGTACTTCACAAAATAAAATAATTGAAGATAACCTGTCATGCAGTGGCAGAACCTGTGTCAGCAGAGCTGTTTTTAAAATCTGCATACTACTCAGTATTGTGTTAGGATTTCCTAATGCAGACATAAATACCATCCTTTAAAATTGAAAGCGATTAATATACAGTGGTTGGGGTTAATAGCCAAGGAATATGAGCAAATCAATAACAAAAAAAATTTGCAATTTTTTGGTGGAGTGGTGACGTTGCTATGGAAAAGCTGGGAGAGTTTATGAATGACAAATCTTACATAAAAATGAGTTGTACTGTGAGTCACCGCTGTAAAGAGGCTAAGAAAGGCTAGAATGGTTTGCCTGTGTTTGAAATACAAAAGGAGACACATAAAATATACCTCAACCTCTAACATATTTTATGACGTTAGATGGGTTGCCACCCAACCAATCGATGTCTTTCATTACCCCTTAGGGATTAGCCAGACTGTCCTTTTTTTAGGAAGACATTAGGAATTGCTGCTTTGTCATTATAGTGATCTCTGTGGATAGAAGATGGCTATAGAACTAGTTGAGGCCAAGCGAGCATTGAAGTTTGTGTCATCCAAGTATTACTGATCTAAGCAATGCAACTTGTTTTTCCATCTACCCTGGTCAAATGAAAATTGACATACAAGATAATATTTTACTATTCTACCTAATATTTGTATCATTTAAAAGTCCTTGAATTATTCATGTTCCACTTACCTGATAGAGGTCTCGTAGATAAATCAAGGCAGAAAAAAATACAATAGTGTGCCCTTTGTAAATTATCAAAATCAGACAGACCAACCAGCCCTGTAGAGGTTTGGGCTGAAGAGACTGGAAAATTGGAAAATAGTACAAGTTTTGTGGGTAATCAGTGACTCCTCTGTGTGTAAAAAAATTTCTTCTTTGGGCATCCCTGTTCTTTATAGTGGTTCTGTTACAAGTGGAGCTTTCAAACAAGGATCTAGTGAGTTATAGCAGAATTATTTGCACATGTTTGTTTTCTACTAGACAAAGACATTGTTTGAAGTTTTCCCATGACACCCAGGTACTCATAAAATTATGCTAACACAGCGAGCTGTCTCAAGTAACTACAGCCACAGTGGTGATATTTCAGTTTGTATTTATGTTCTCGGAGAAAATCTCCTGGATGGTAGAATGTATACCAAATTCCACCAGGCAGCCAGTTTAAGAATAGAAGAGAAATGACTGCCCAGCATTATAAGTCAACCTATAAAACATTTTAAATTTTTATTTGAAGAACAGTGACTCTAATATGGGAGCTATGCTGTACTAAAAGTACTTGCTTTCAATGATACAAACATTATTCCTTCATCATGCAAACAAAAAATCTATGCCTCAGTTATTTTCTGAGTTGCTGATGTCAGTAATCTCAAAGGGAGCCTAGTTTTTGTTTAGGCGCTGCTGGATCTCAGTCCATTGTGTAAAATGCTGCAAACAATGGGTTTTAAATTAAAAGTGGTTGACTGCCCCAGTGACTGCAATAGTAATATTGGGGGCTGCTCTATCACCGTCATCTCCAAGGTAATAAAATTCCCTACCACCCTGGAGGCTTTAAAGGAACGCTTCCTGTTTTCATGCATTTCCTCACCCTATACCATCCTCTTTTCTCCCTGGGACCTAAAAAGACTCGTCCCTAATAAGGAAACACCAGGGGTCAAGTTAGGAGTAATGTTATATTGGTTAGTCCTTCACTCACAGGGGTCTACAGTCTTTGGGTCTCCCTGGATCTGTGGCAGAGCTCCTGCAACCATCATATCACTAATCTTTACGATTTAGCCAGGGGTCATGCTGTTGCTATCAGAGAAGCCATCTGCTGTCCCTTGGTTAAAGTTGTTCTCTGCTTTTACCATTGTATTTTTATATACCCATTTTGTTGATACATTTTAGATGTATATATTTTCAGTGCACATGTGATAATTTGATACGTTCACATAATCAAATCAGGGTAATTGGGATATCTATCACCTTAGATATTTATCTTTTCTTTTTTCTTTGAGACAAAGTTTCACTCTTGTTGACCAGGCTGGAGTGCAGTGGTGCAATCTCCACTCACCACAACCTCTGCCTCCTGGTTCAAGAGATTCTCCGGCCTCAGCCTCCTGACTAGCTGGGATTACAGGCATGTGCCACCATGCCTGGTTAATTTTGTATTTTTAGTAGAGATGGAGTTTCTCCATGTAGGTCAGGCTGGTCTCAAACATGCGACCTCAGGTGATCTGCCTGCCTCGGCCTCTCAGTGTGTTGGGATTACAGGCATGACCCACTGCACCTGGCCATCTTTTCTTTACTCTAGGAACATTTGAATCATTCTCTTCTACCTATTTTGAAATGTACAATTAATTAAAATTATAGCCACTCTACTGTCTGTTGAACACTAGGTCTTACTCCTTTTATCTAAGTGTATATTTACCCATTAGTCAACCTATCTTTACCTCCCCTCATCCCACCTTTTCCAGCCTCCAGTAACCACCCTATTCTGTCTTCATGAGATTCGCTGTTTTTAGCTCCCACATGTGAATGAGAACAGGCAATATTTATCTTTCGTGCTTGACTTGTTTCACTTAACATAATGGCCTTCAGTGGATCTGTGTTGCTGCAAATGATGAGATTTAATTCTATCTATGGTCATGTAAAATTCCATTGTGTTTTTATAACACATTTAAAATATCCATTCATTTGCTAATGAGGACTTAGGTTGATTCCATACATTGGCTATTGTGAATAGTCCTGCAGCAAACATGGGTGTGCAGATACCTCTTGGAATATTTTCTTTTCTGTCTGACGTATGCCCAGTAGTAGAATTGCTAGATCATAGGTAGTTCTATTATTAGTGTTTTGAGAAACTTCCATACTGCTTTCCATAATGGGTGTACTATTTTACATTTCCACTAATAATGTACAAAGGTTCTCTTTACGTATTCACCAGCATCTGTTATTTCCTATCTTTTTAATAAAAGCCATTTTAACTTGAGTTGACATCTCATTGTGGTTTTAATCTGTATTTCTATGATGATTAGTGATGTTGAGCATTTTTCCATGTACCTGTTGGCCATATGTATATCTTCTTTTAAAAAATGTCTGTTCAGAATCTTTTTGTCCATTTAAAAAATTCAGATTATTTGTTCTCTTGCTATTGAATTGTCTGAGCTCCTTATATATTCTGGTTATTAATCTCTTGTCAGTAGGATAGTTTGCAAATATCTTCTCCAATTATATGTGTTGTCTTTTCACTTTGTTGATTTCTGTGCAGAAACTTTTTAGCATGATATAATCTTATTTGTCTATTTTTCCTTCTGTTGCCTGTGCTTTTTAGGTCTTACTCAAAAAATATTGGCCCAAATAAATGTCCTCAAGCTTTTCCACGGTGATTTCTGCTTTTAAAGATATTTCCACTGGGACAAACACCATGGTCTTCTCCCATGGCCATAGGTGTGTAGTGCTATCTTGTTTTAGTTTATAGTTATGACAGATGAAGATAGCATCTTTTCCTGAGCTGTATGTCTCAGTTGGCAAGGTATATGTTCAGATCATTTGCCTGTTTAAAAAATTTGGTGATTTGTTTTCTCATGTTTGAATTTTAAGTGTTTATAAAATAGGTTTGGATACCAGTTTTATATCAGATACATTTTTTGAAAATATTTTCTCCAAGTTTGTGGCTTGTCTTTTGATATTCTTAACAGTGTATTTTGGAGAGTGAAAGTTTTTAAGTTTAATAAAGTCAAATTATCAATTCTTTTTTTCATGAATGATACTTTTTGTGTTATATCTATAATTTTACCACAAACCCACAGTCACATAGATTCACTACTATGTTTTCTTCTAGATGGTTTGTAATGTTGTGTTTTACATTTAATTCTATAACCTATTTTGAGTTAGTTTTTGTGACAGGTATAAGATATATGTCTAGGTTCATTTATTGCATATGGACATTTAGTTGTTCTAGCACTCTGTTGAAAAGATTATCCTTTCTCCATCGTATTGCCTTTGTTTCTTTGTAAAGATCAGTTGACTTAATTCGTGTGGATCTGTTTCTGGGCTTTCTGTTCCATTGATCTATTCGTGTATATTCTTCTGTCAATACCACACTCTCTTGATATAGTGAGTCTTAAAGTCAGGGTAGAGTTCATCCCCCAACTTCCTCAACTTTAGTTTTCTTCAGTATTGTGTGGTCTTTTCTGGGTCTTTTGCTTTTTTATATAAACTGTAGCATCGGATTGCTGATAACCACAAAATAATTTGCTGGAATTTGGTAGGATTGTATTGAATGTATAGATCAAGTTGAGAAGAAGTGACATCTTAACACTATTAAGTCTTCCTATAGATCCCATTTATTTCTTTTAATATTTATTTAATCAGAGTTACCTAGTTTTCCTCATATTGATCTTGTACATAGTTTTTTAGATTTATACCTGTTTTATGTTTTTGGTGATATACATAAATGACATTGTGTTTATAATTTTGAGTTCCAATTGCTTATTACTGCCATACAGGAATCAACTGACTTGCTTTTAACCTTCTATCCTGCTACCTTTCTATAATCACTTATTCATTTCAGGAGTTCTTTTGCTAATTTTTTTGAAATTTTCTGTATGGACAGTCATACCGTCTGTAAACTAAACCATGTTATTTTTTTCTTCCCCATATGTAGAACATTTCTTATGATACTAAGACTTCTAGTAAGATGTCAACTAGGAGCAATAAGAAGAGACATGCTTTCCTTGCTTTGTATCTTAAATGGAAAGTGTCCAGTTTCTCACCATTATTTATGATGTCAGCTATACATATTTTGTAGATTTGCTTATCAAAGTGAGGAATGTCTCTCTATTCCTGGTTTAACAATTTTCATCATGAATAGGGGTTACGTTTTGCCAAATGCTTTTTCTTCTCTACTCTGTTAATGTGGTGGATTACGTTAACTGATCTTCAGCTGTACAATCAACCTTCCATACCCATAATAAATCACCATTTGGTTGTGGAGCATAATCCTTATTATACATTGCTGGAGTTAGTTTGTTAATATACTGTGGAGGGTTCTTGTGTCTACGTTCATGAGAGATTGGCTTTCTCTATTGTCCATCTAATTTTGGTAAGAGGATAGTTCTGGCCTTATAGAATGAGTTAGGAGGTGTTTTCGCTGATTCTGTTTTCTAAAAGAGATTGTGGAGAATTTGAGTTGGGTAATTTCTCCTACATCAGAAAAGGGTCTGGTAAAATCTTTTTTTTTTTTTTTTTTAATATTGACCTTTATTATGGAAAATACTCTGTGGGTATTAAAAAATAGTAAATTTTTCTACCATCCTGTTAGAAACAGGAGGAGTGTTTTTCTTGTCTCTTCACGATGAGAACCTGGTGGAGTTCCTGGAAGAAAATCCCATGAAAATGTGAATATCCTGCAAGACTGTAACCCCTGTAAGTTTCTTATTCTCACATTAGTGTACACATTGTCTCTAGTATTTCATCGATGTTGCCTTTTAAGTGTTCCTAGTAGTTTACAGCAACTTCTGCTTTTGGTAAGCTGACTTTGACTGATTCTCTGTATTCACTTGTCTTTCAAATTTTCAGTGTGCTATTTTGTCCTGTCACTTCATTTCTTCTCCTGTGGCTCTGTGATGTGGCAAGGAAAATGGCTTCAGCCAGGCTAAAATGTAATGGCTTCTCAGGCTCACAGGCTACGTGACAAGTAACTACGATTACTTAGGCCAACGCCAGGTGCAGACACCAGCCATCATTTCAATGGAATTCAAGAACACGCCGTTCAGGGTCGCACTGACCCTGAAAAGAACCCCCCCCGTCTCTAACTGCTGGCCTTGGCTCCTGTACAAACTGCTTGCTTACTGATATTGGGAGTTTTTGCTGTCTTTAACTGCTGGCCTTGGCTTCTGTACAAACTGCTTGCTTGCTTGCAAAATCTGCTTGCAAAGATTCACAGCCCCCCCGAAAGTCCCCCAGCCCCCAAAAGAAGTGTTTTTTAGTATAAAAGCCCAGCTCTCCCTCAACTCGGGGCCACGGGTTGGAGAGATGTGAGTCCTCCGTGGTCGCCAGCAATAAAGACCCTACAATTTGTCATACTTTTGTCTTGGTGCTGGTCTTCTTATCTCGCTAAAAATACAACAGCTGCAAAAAATGTAATTGGCTTCCAGTCTGTGTAGTTTTTTCTTCTTAATGTAACTATGAGAGTGAGCAGCTCTTCCCATGTGGAAGCTGTAACTGGAAGTCTCTACCTGCCCTTTTTTTTAGGCCTTTATTTGTATTCATTTGTTGTTTGGTTAGAATCCTTTCTTGAATGTTCTCTAAAATGGTTCCTGGCATATTTGTACAATGTTGCAAATTTGTAAGTATGTTTGATTCTCTCTGCTCAGTGAGGAATGTCTTGGCTGAATATTTGAGTCTTGGGAGGCAGACCTAATAGTCTTTGCCCCTTTGGAGATTTAGGGGTAAGAGGTGGCAGGTTATCAGTCCCTCTACAAACCACTTAGTTTGCCAGTCTTCTTAGCTACAGAGTCTAGAGTTACAGCCTCTGATGTAGGAAGGGTGGGAAAAGCTAGTTTATCTTTTCAGGAGCAGATTTCCCAGATCCGCTACTTGGATCCTCAGGGTATTATAAAATACAATACACAAGGGAGTCAGCTACAGGCTCTTCTCTGTCTTGTTCACCTCAGTCTTTGCTTCACCCTACAGGCTCTTTTTACTGGCTAAATCTAACAGCTACAAAATGCAAAACTCAGGAAAATTCACTGGTAATTAGAATCCAGTGAAAAGGGAAAAGGGCAAATGCTTACAGTCAGGGCAGTAATTTCCCAGAATCCTTGTGCTAAATTGGCATCTGGTTAGCTTCTTCTTTTCTAGTGTACAATAACTCTCATTTTATGCCTTTTAAATGAGATGGCAAAATGCATCAGGCAAACTCGTATTTATGGTGTTAGCTATGTACAAACAAACTTTACACTTACAAAAATAATTTTACATACACTAAGGAACTTAATTTAAGCCTAAACTTTACTGGCATGGACCTTATGGACAGAGTTAAAGTGATTTCATGCAGCTTAACCAGCAGCAGAGGCTTTAGTTGAAGTGCCAAAAAGTAAGCTGTCATTGAAGCAACGTGGAAGAGGAGAAAAATGGCAGATTCAAGTGATAAGAGTAGGACCAGTGTACAAATACAAGAGCGTTCCCAGGGCCTCTGAGGTGACTCAAGATTTTTTGAATCTTGAATTCAAAAATTCAAGAAATCAAATAGCAAGATCAGTGAAATCCAGTCATGACTCTTAATATGATCACTTTGTAAACATCTGAATGTGCTTAGGTAAATCCAGATTACACAACATTAAAATGTGGAGAATACTTTATAGTTTTATTAAACAAACAGAATTATTATGTTTTTTGACACAAATTTTTGGACTTGGCTCCAATATTTTCTCTTTGTGAGATTTAAAGAGGATGATTAATTACATATTTTAATAAGCATATCTTGGAGAATATGTCTTTATAAAGTACACATGCTCATTTTACCAAGAAAGAAGAATCTTCATTTACTCCCGGTCAACATCTGCCATATTTATTTAGAAAGAGGCAAAAACATTTTCTCTGTCACTGCTGTTATATTCCTCATATATCCAGCAGACCTTGACAAGTACAGCACATAAAGCTTATTTCTGTGGTGATAGGCATGGTGCTTCACTTCTCCCTAAGACACCTTTATAGGCAAGGCTTCAGTTCCACAAAAATGAGCTGAGACAATCTCTTAGCTTGTTCAAAACATAACTTGCTATCTTTGCTTCATTTCACTGGGTTTCTGAAAGCAACACTGAACAACTTGTTGCTTCTAGTCATTTGAATTCATCCACCAGTTAAGGGTATGAGTTTTTTTATGGAACACCGAATTCTTTAGATACCATTTGTGTAAGACTTATTGTCAAATTTAAAATGAGGAAACTGAGGCCAGTATAAGAAAAATTAAATTCCAGTTTATTCAGCTCCTGGGCGAGGTTGTATGGTCCAGGAAAGGGGGGCCAGAGAAGTCACACCCGGCTTTTCTGGGCATGGGGTTTTATAGGGAGTAAAGGCAATTGATTGGTCATTGGGGAAACAAAGCATACGTGATTGTATTGGTCTCGAGGGGACTGGGTACAGAGGTGGTGGGCTACCATTGGTAACCAGGCGGGGCTATTGCTAGGTGGGCTGGCCAAGAGCATCTGTGTCGGACAGTCATTGGGCAGGCTTTTGGCGGGATTTTTGAATTTTGGCGGGGCTGGGTAGATGCTTTAGTGCTGAGTGTGGGGCTCTAGGGGTGAAATGCAGAAGTGGGTGTGGGGAGCCTGCATGGGGAAGCCAGATGCTGAGTAATGCGTCTGGACAGATAACGCTGTTATCAGACCTGGAGAGGGGGTGGATGTTGTCCATCCAGCTCCCAGTGAGGCTACCAACCTTACGATTTGAAATTAGGGTCTTTCATGCTTGGGAAGGAATTATTGATGCCTTTCCTGTCCATAAACTCACAATTTATACTTATTTAGGGTGTTTTAACTTGTTATGAAACAAAGAAATTATTTTCTACAGTTGATGACAGGAGGAGAGTGAATTTTTGTTGGGTTTATAGCTAACCTTCTTGAGTGTCCATGAGGATCTTTGCAACACATACTGAAAGTTTAGGAATGTGACGCAATCTTCAGGCAAAAAGAGCCTTTTTGGGGTTCTGAAAGAAAAATTTTGTTTCATTTGGTTTGGTAGATTGTATTATATCTGACTTAGTATAAATATAGTTTCCTCTTTTTTGTCTGGTAGAAAGAAAAGATTAAAATAACACTAAAGTAGTAATATTAAATATCCTTTACCTTCATTTACATGGAATTAGAACTTAGAATGTTAGTTTCATTTGGCATTTTAAAATTGAGTTGGAAAGTCAAAAGTTTACAAAGATTAATGCAAAGCAGTGGTTCTCATCATGTTCTGATCAGCATCTCCTGGAAACTTATTAGAAATGCAAATTCTCAGACTCCACCTGGAATCTGTTGAATCAGACACTCTTGAGTAAATACCCAGCCATGTGTATTTTAATAAGTCCTCCTGGTAATTCTAATGCAGGCTAAAGTTTGGAAATTATTGGTGTATGGCATAGGTCTGCTTTAAAGCTCTTGCCTTTAACTTATTCTTAGAAGAAACAAAGAAGGTGTTATATTCTATTTCACATATGACATGGTAATGATTTGTGTATTTTATGGACGCATACAGAGAATTCTGTAAGTAATTTCTGTTTGAGAGGTAGACCACCTAAGTGCTAAAATTGTCTGCTTTTGTAGAACGGTAAATGATATGGTTTGGCTGTGTCCCCACCCAAATATCATCTTGAGTTGTAATTTCCATAATTCCCATATAATCCCAGCATGTCAAGGGAGAGACCAGGTGGAGGTAATTGAATCATGGGGGCAGTTCCTCCATGCTCTTCTTGTGATGAGTGAGTTCTCATGAGATCTGATGGTTTTACAAGTGTTTGGTAGCTCCTCCTGTATTCATTCTCCTTCCTGCTGCCTTGTGAAGAAGGTGCCTTGCTTCCCCTTCCCCTTCTGCTATGATTTTAAGTTTCCTGAGCTCTATGCAGCTGTGCTGAACTGTGAGTAAGTTAAAACCCTTTCCTTTATAAATTACCCAGTCTCAGGCAGTTTTTTTCATAGCAGTGTGAAAACGAGCTAACACAGTAGATCAGAAGTAATACAACCTATTGTATTAAAATGAGAAATTTATTATTTTTAGCCAATAGAGAATATACAGACAATCCTTACTTATGACGTACAACAGTTTGATTTACAATTTTCAACTTTATGATTGTGCAAGAGTGATACACATTCAGTAGAAACCATGCTTTGAATCTTGATCTTTTTCTGGACCAACAGTATGTGGTAGGGCACTGTTTTGCAATGCTGGGTAGCAAGCCGAATTGCAGGTCCCAGTTAGCCAGTGATCGATAAAGAGGGCAAACAAATTATACCCTATAGCGTACTGGGTTGCCAGATGATTTTGCCCAACTGTAGGCTAATGTAAGTGTTTTAAGTACATTTAAGGTAGACTAGGCTAAACTCTGATGTTTGATATGTTCGTATATTAAATGCATTTTTGATTTACAATATTTCCAATTTGCAATGGACTTATTGAGACATAACTCCATTATAAGTCAAAGAGCATCTGTACACGTTTATTTGGCGAGTTTTGAGGTGTTCCATTATGAGCAATAGTAAAGACTAAGGGTAAACATAGGGGATACCGTCCTTCCAAAGGCATTTTTTGAGTGAAGCCTGATCAGAACCTTGTTGTGAAATGCAAATGATCTGCCATTCCTATCCCTTTCTTAATCCACCATTCCAATCTGTGCTTTTTATCTTTCAGAGCATTTATTACTTCATTATACTAAATAATTTCCTCATTTATTATTTTTGATATTTGTTATCTGTCTCCTTCCAAAAGAATGTAAGCTTCTTAAAGGATGTCATATTTTTTACTCTCTTGATCAATACAGTATCCAAAGAATCTGCAACAGTGCTGGATCCTAGTACATGTTCAATAAATACTTGTTGACTGTGTAGTGCTTGTGAACTTGCCATTATAAGAATGAGATCCAAGAGCATGGTGGGCGCTTAACCAAATGGAAGGGACAATCCACCTGAGATTGACTTGGGGAACTTTGCTATTTACCCCAGATGTGGAATTTCCTTCATATGCGAATGATATTATAATGAGACAATTTACAACCAAATAATCTAAGTTGTAATTTGGGGTGGAGTAACTAATGTTCCACCTGGCTCACACATTAGAAGATAAAGGGGGGAGTTTGAAAGGACCTTCTATTGTGAGAAAAGAATGAGGTCCAAGGGCTATACATGAATAATAAAAGAAGATTGGTATATAAATAAAAAAATCTTATAAATAAAAAACATTGTATTGAATGTGTGAGTTTGTTAATTTCTTGGGTATTGCATACCTGGAGGCTTCCGAAGAAACCAATACAGGATGGTGGTGGCTTTTGTGAAGGCTGGTTATTTGTGATGACTTGTCTTGATTATTTTCCTACCCCTTGCTGCCACCCAGCAGCCCATCCAAAAGGATTAGGACAGGTAGAAGGTAGAATTATTTTAATCAGAGAACACATTAGATTAGGAATCTAATAATATTATCTTTGACAGATGGAAATTGCTTTTTAAAATAATTTATTTTTCCTCATAATATTCTTGTTCTAAGTGGCAAGTACAAGAACATTCCAGGTAGGTAGGGTAGATAGAGAAATTCAATGGTTAGCTGACTCACTGTACTATAGGATCACCAAATTCAAAACTAGGGTCATTTCTTTCCTAAATTTTCATCACCTCTCTATGTACTTCAAAGTGACATTCTTGTCCCATTAATAACTCTTATAAAGAACATATTTTTTCAAGTTATTCTTTTGGAATACCTTCTTTATTAAAAATAATCCTAAGTTTTGAAAGAATATATTCAATTTCAGAATGATCTCAGTTGTAACCTAAGAATAGCTTAGGTTCAGTTGAATTTGCTTCAGTAATTAAAGATAATACTGTCAACATTCATCATAGTTGATTCTGAAAAATTAAAAGAAGAGTAGATTCAGAAAAATTAAAAGAAATAGAAATGAACCATCCTTTTATTGAAGCTGGCTTCTGTTTTATTCCCAGGGTTTTCCTGATCACAGCCCACTAACAATTAAGAAACAGAATCATTTTCTCTAAGCTGCAGTTATTTATTTCAACTGTGATTGTCACCTGCTCTGGTAAACAAGAATGCAAATGAAAAGAGCCATGTTGGCTTCTGTTCTTTGAGAGACTCTAAAGACAACTTGGCATCTGGCAGATGGAAAATAAAAATAGTAGGTTTATGTTTTACTGATTATAGATTTCCAAAACAATAGATATGTCAGGAAAACACGTGTTAAAAAATGTAAAGCAAAGCACAGCTATCCACAAGTTACTTTAGAGAAATCGTCTCACATTTTAGGTGTTAAACTTGGATGTTTGCTAGAGAAATTTATTTTTAGCAGAAGGAACGAGTATGTGTGAGTGTGCATATAAGTGAAAAGAGAGCAATGGAAGGTGAGAGAGAAGGGAGTGCAGGGGAGAGGAAGAGAGAAGGGAGTGCAGAAGGGAGAAAGTGGGAAGAAGAAGGAAGAAGAGAGAAAAGAAGAGAGAAAGGAAGAGAAGCATTGCGAGGGGAGGGGCTTAGAGGGGGCAGAGAGCGAGAAAGAGATTGATTTCCTTTCAGGAGGTTTGGTTTAAGCATGTTTTACTGTGTGCAGAAGCTCATCTTGGGAAGCAAAGGGTTAGGACTCAACAGATCCTGAATCATGATTTCACAGTCTGAAGGGGGATACTCCATCTTCCTTTGCTGGGGAAAAATGTAGAAATGAGAAGCTTGTGCCTGCGTCCAAGTATTTACTTTGGATATCTATGTGTCCTAGAACTCAGGAAATGCCTGGATATAAAATACATGTGGAGAAAAAAAGATGTCCAGAAATTTTTACGAAACTTTTGTAAAATGTGAGAGGCTTTCTAACTTCTCACAGGTAATATTGAAGGAAAGGTGATTATTCCATCAATTAAGTTCTTCTAGATGATTTTCTACTAGACATTCTTTATCCTATGTAAAGCCTTAGAACAGCATTTGTGAATAGGAATCAAGCACCAGATTTTTACTATCAGAAAGATAGGTCACTCATATATCTTATTGATCCATATTGATGAATTAACTGGGTGTTTAAGAAATTAGGGCTTAGCTACAGAATATCAGCACACTCAGTTCCACTGTAGAGTAGCACATTTTTCTGACTGCAGTCAACTCAGTATTAAATAAAGCAAATTAACAATATAAAACATAGTTAATTTTCACAAATGTATACTTAAAATGTGATGTCATTAACCTTAGTATCTTAATTCATTGGTAAATGTAACTTTAGATATTGGAATACAATTTGTTAAAATATAAGAACAACACATTTTATTAAAATATAACAGAGTATGCTGGAAGTTACAAGAGAAAAAATAATATGTAACAGAGTAGTCTTCCCCAGGAGGAAAGCAACAACGTAGTGATTTGTTTATAGAGTTTGAAACTAAATATAAAATAAAGTGAAAGTCAGTCTGTTATTTTATCATTAAGTGCTTGGGAAATTATAAATATCATTGATAAAATACACCTCTTCACCAGGGCAGACTGATCCCAAGCTGCTGTGTATAGAATGTGCCATTTAATCCTGGCAACGACCCATATGAGGCAGGCATTATTAATATTCTCACTATGTAGGGGAAGAAACTGAGGCTTAGAGAGGTTAATTTGCCTAAATAGTAGAATCAGTTGAGGTGACGCCACCAGAAACCACATCCATGACAGATATGTCATACTGCTTTCCTAAAACAGTTTGGATGTTAAATTGTATTGAACACCCCACCTCTCTCCCTTTGCCCTACCATACTTCTTTCTGCTAATACAAGTAGAGGAAAGGTGATTATTCCATCAATTAATTTCTTGCAGATGATTCCCTACTAGAAATTCTTTATCCTACGTATGGCCTTAGAACAGCATTTGTGAATAGGAATCAAGTGCCATATTTTTACTCTCAGAGGTCACTCATATATCTTTGATTTTATTAGTTTGTTGTCAAATTTGGTCTTGAATCAAAGGTGGGTATTATAAAGAAAATAAGATTTTCTGTAATTCTTCTAAAGAGTTGGGTGTGATGGTTAGAGATTTTACTATTCAACTATCAATGAATAAATGGAAATATGTGGATTCTGTGCATAAGGAGAAGTAGGACCTTATCAAAATGTCAAGGACATTTCTGGATATTTAGTATCCTTTGGTGTATGACTGTTAGGAATTCCTCCACAAGACATTTTGTGCAGCCCTGTTTATAAGAGCTATAAGCTAGATCTGTAAATGGGGAGTTTAGAACCTAGACAATTATATGTGTGTGTATGTGTGCGTGCATGTATGTGTGTATGCGTAGGGAACTGAGTAACCATAGAGTAATGAGATTACACAGAAAATAAGTCTCATATAGTTTATTCTTAATTAACTATAGATCTGTACAAATAACCTGGGAGTCCATTCCCAAAGAACAGGCCTTGGGACTTAGAGGAGGTGGGGTGAGATTCATCCAGAAAATTAAAATCTGCCTGAGCTTAGAAGTTCCACCTTGGTTGTTAGAGAAATGCAAATCAAAACCACAATGAGATAACTATTTCACGCCAGTTGGTATGGCTATCATTAAAAAGTCAGGAAACAGGCCAGGCGCAGTGGCTCATGCCTGTAATCCCAGCACTTTGGGAGGCCAAGGTAGAAGATCACCTTAGATCAGGAGTTCGAGACCAGCCTGACCAACATGGTGAAAGCCTGTCTCTTCTAAAAATACAAAAAATTAGCTGGATGTGGTGGTGGATGCTTATAATCCCAGCTACTCCAGAGGCTGAGGCAGGAGAATTGCTTGAACGTGGCAGGTGGAGGCTGCAGTGAGCCAAGATCGTGCCATTGCACTCTAGCCTTTGCAACAAGAGCGAAACTCGATCTAAAAAAAAATTGGAAACAACAGATGCTGGAAAGGATGTGAAGAAATAGGAATGCTTTTACACTGTTGATGGAAGTGTAAATTAGTTCAACCATTGTGGAAGACAGTGTGGTGATTCCTCAAGGATCTAGAACCAGAAATACCATTTGACCCAGTAATCCCATTACTGAGTATATACCCAAAGGATTATAGATCATTCTACTATAAAGACATATACACACGTATGCTTATGGTGGCACTGTTCACAATAGCAAAGACTTGGAACCAACCCAAATGCCCATCAATGATAGACTGGATAAAGAAAATGTGGCATATATACATCATGGAATTCTATGCAGCCATAAAAATGGATGAGTTCATGCCCTTTGCAGAAGCTAGAAACCATCATTCTTAGCAGACTAACACAAGAACAGAAAACCAAACACCGCATATTCTCACTCATAAGTAAGTGTTGAACAATGAGAACACATGGACACAGGGAGGGGAACATCACACACCAGGGCCTGTCAAGGGGCGGGGGCCTGGAGGAGATATAGCATTAGGAGAAATACCTAATGAAAATGATGGGTTGATGGGTACAGCAAACCACCATGGCACATGTGTACCTATGTAACAAACCTGCATGTTCTGCACATGTATCCCAGAACTTAAAGTCTAGCAAAAATAATAATAAAGAAGTTTCACTTTGGCAAAAGAAGACATGATTCCTGCTAGTGTGGAAAAAGTCTAAGATGCCTATCACCATGTATTCATGGTCTTGTCTATCATAAAAACGCAAAACAGTGAAGGGACTAATACTCATGAAGTCCTTCACTGTCCTGTCAGCTAAATTTCTTTTCCATTTTTCATAACCAATAACCTTTTCCATATTTTAGAAACTCCTGGTCTTATCGTCTTTTTCCTCAGAATATAAATGTACTTGTTTATTTCCAGTGATCATAGCAGCCACAGGTAGGAAACCCTCCAACTTTCTACCAACAAACCTACAGACTTGGCTAAGTCTCTCATTTTTTATTTCTTCCCTCTGTTACAATGAGCTATACCTAGGAATTTCCTGATATAATCTTCCCAGTTTGGCTCCAGATTTCATTTCTTTCTCAGGGTGCTTATTGTACTGATTATTTCCTCCCTGCCTCGTGTCTTCAGTTTCCCTCTACTTCCTTCTTCCCAAATGGATTTAAACAGACTGAAATATCTTACATCAAAAAGCCCACAAAATAACAAGCTCTACTTTCCTTACTCTGAAACATTCTTCAACTTGCTGTACTCTGCCTTTTGTGTCCATGAAACTACTGAAACTTTTTCACTATGTCACCAAGTATATCTTTGCTTTTAAATCTAACAAACACTTTAAAATTCTTTTCTAAACTGAACCACTGTTGTTCATTCTGTCTTTAAACATTCCTTTTTTTAAAAAAAATTTCTATATTACCTATGGTCCTGGTGTTTCATACGTTTTTCTAATAGCCACTTAACATCTGCTTTGCAGTGTTTCCTAATGCCAGGAATTCCAGCTGTCTTCCCAGTTCTCCTTACCCTGCACACTTAATGTGCATAACCCTTCCCCTTCCTGAGGTCTCAGTTTTGTGTATATACCCTCTAGGAATTTTTTCCTGAATTTTAACATGTATTCTGTTCAAGTGTATTTGCTTCCAAAGCACATTTTCCTCAAATAGTACTTACCCCTACTAGATTATAACTAACCCTACACTCACCTTATTCTTCACTGTCTTGCTTTTCAAAATATGGTTCACAGAACCCTCAGCATCAGCCTCACATAGGTGCTCCTTGGAAATGTGAAGTCTTGGGGGGCGTGGTGGCTCACGCCTGTAACCTCAGCACTTTGGGAGGCTGAGGTGGGTGGATCATGAGGTCAGGAGTTCGAGACCAGCCTGGCCAACACTGTAAAACCCCGTCTCTATGAAAAATACAAAAATTAGCCGTGTGTGGTGGCACATGCCTGTAGTCCCAGCTACTCAGGTGGCTGAGGCAGGAGAATTGCTTGAACTCGGGAGGTGGAGGTTGCAGTGAGCCACACCCACTGCACGCCAGCCTGGGTGACAAGACTCTGTCTCAAAAAAAGAAAAAAAAAAGAAATGCAGAGTCTCAGGCCTCACCTCAAACCCAGTGAATCAGTCTCCATTTTATCACATCCCAGGATGACTTGTATCCACATTAAAATTGGGAAGCTTAGTGTGGTCATATTAGGTGCTTGATAAATATTTATTGGATTAAGTAGAAAAATTCCTAGCTATCCAAGAGATCTGAACAGAAGAAAAGCAAATAAGGTAGATTGCCTTAAGGCAGGAGTGATATACTTAGAAAGACATAGCTTAAAAGTGTCACCAAATTGAGAACATTCTTTTTCCTCAGGTGTAGAAGAAAATTTCCTTCCAGCTGCTTTGTTTCTATTTGATGTAGAAAAGGGTGTGCTTGTGTTTAGTGTACATGTGTGTATATTGTGTGTACTTGAAAAATAGACAGGGAGAGAGACAGAGCAGAGAGAGCTATGAACTTTTAAAATCTCCATGGTTTGAACTTTCTGAGCAGAGTAGAGCACGTCAAAAGAGATGGGATAAGTACTGTCTAAAGTGGGGTTCATATAAGAACCAGAATTTGGAAGCTCCTCCTAAGGCAACGCCAGGTCTATTTATTTTATTCCATTTCCCTCAAACCCTAAGAATGAAGGTTTTGTATTTGGTAAACATTTACTGAAACCTACTAAATAACTTGCCACATGATAATTCAAAGCAAGGGTTGGCAAACTATGCCCATGGATCAAATTTAGCCTGTGTCCTGTTTTTAAAAGTCCCAGGAGCTAAGAATGTTTTTTATGTTTTATAAGTGTTTAAAAAATATAGAAGAATATACAACATATAGCATAAATGGCCCACAAATCCTAAAATATTTACTATCTGGCTCTTTCCAGAAAATATATACTAATCCTGATTCAAAACTTTATAGCAGGATCAATAACACTGTCTGAGGAACCATGTCAGGGCAAAATCATCCAACTTAAGACTCATCGGTAGCAGGAAAAGGGAAAAGATACTTTGTCACCATGTCTGTTCATGAGTGGTACACACACACACACACACACATACCACACACACACATACACATACACTGAATAGACTCTAACCTATTGTCTACCAGAAACTGCTGGATGTGATTTTCAGCGCAATCATTTTCATTAAAAATAAGGAAAATAGACCTTTCCTAATAATTCTTTGTTTTTGTGTAATGGGTAGTAGAATTTATTTGGTTTGAACAGTGCTCTTCAGGTTTTTAATTCTAGTTATGGAAACACTATTCTATAAAAAATAAAATCTCAATATTAATACAGTCATTTACTATCTTTTCATTTGTTTACATATCTTAGTTTAAAACAGTAGATTATGGCCAGCAATTTATAACAAAATGGCAATTGTACTTAGAAAAATGTATTTTTCTTGGTGAGAGAGTGGATTTCTGTTACTATATGATATAAACATAGCTGCAGTTTGAGCGCAAGACCCTAAGATTTGACTGAGAGGTAGATTTAAATTTTAGGGTAGAAATGACCCTGTATAAGTTTTACTCAGGAAATGTAAAGAAATTTAAAAATATTTTCTCAATAACTTGATGATGATGGTGATGAAGATGATGATACATAAGAAACTTGATATTATTTTCATCTTTCTGTTTTGTGAGGAAAGAATGGCCTAAATGGATGCAACTGCAAAAGTATCTTTTATCACATTGGGGAAGCAGTTTTATTGAGACACCTGTATATTGATATTCGTGATTTCTTTGGCCTGCACATGGGAGTTAATTTAATTGTCAAAAGGATTTTAAAAAGTGAATTTGATTTTTTAGGAGATTGTTAAATAAATCCCATCTATATGATCATATGCAAATTATAGAGTGAGGCAACGCATATGAACAATTGCATTTATCATCTAATTTAACTTTGCCATACATTTTGTCTTTATTATAACTTTAATGCTGTGTATTGTGTGCAAAAAAATAACTTTATGCAGTACATGTATTTGTAATTTATTTGAAAATGATTTTAATTGCTGGTGCTTCTATGATTAGACTTGAATTTAGTTTATTCTCCTTCTGTTTTGTATAATAGCAGATAAAGTCACCCAGAAGGTGCTTTATAAAATTTGTTTAAGGAATCTCTAATGATGTTAATTGTTCGATTGTGCCTCTAGGATGGGACAATTATGTAAAAATTATTTTTCAAAAATAAGCCTGTGTGATATTCCATTTTGATTTATGTTAGGTAGCATCCCCCAAATTAAGGAAACAAGTAATTACTTTTACCATTTCAGTTTTTAGAGGAAGCATTGACTTCTCATCATATATCTCTAGTTTTACATAGCATACAAAATTATCAATATTTCTTATTTGTGTGTTATCAATACTCGTTATAATAAATTAATTCCAAATATTATAAATATTTGTATGGCCAAACAATACTGTGTATGACTTAAGTACGTACAAATACTTGTATGACCAAAATATGTACTATACTGTGAAAAATATGAAGGGTGAGGAAAATGAATGGGTTATGCTTTCAAGATAAATTTCATGAGGATAGGATAATGCCATATTCTTCATTATAGCCCCAGAAGAGGGCACATAGTCTATACTTAGAAGATTAACTGTCGAGTAATAGGGTGAATCCATAATGAATGTAATGGGAAATGTATGTAAGAAAAATGCACAATGAACCAGAGCACAGTGTGAATATAAACATACATGTGCCTTAAAAAATTTCAAGTGATGTGAAAGTTCAGAGGAGAAAAGGATCATGTAAGGTTAAAACTGGGGTGGGAAAGAAATCTAAGACTCCTTGTGAAAGTGGTTCCTGAGTTGGCTTTAGGTGATAGAGAAGACTTTCAGCAGTCACAAATGAGATAGGGAACTATCTTAGTTCATTTGTTCTGCTAAAGAAAATCCCACAGACTGGATAATTTATAAGTAACAGAAGTTATTTTCCATAGTTCTGGAGGTTGGGAAGTTCAAGATCAAGGTGCGAGCAGATCCAGTATCTGGTGAGGATTCACTCTCTGCTCCAAGGTGGCGCCTTGCTGCTGCCTCCTCTGGAGGGAATAAATGTGTCTTTACATGGCAGAAAGGGCAACAAGAGAAAGAAGGACTAGGGCACTCCTTTCAAATTCTTTCATAAATGCACTGACCTTATTCATGAAAATGGAGCATTTGTACTTAATCATTCCCTAAAAGGCTCCACCTCTTATTACTGTCACACTGAGTATTAGGTTCCAGCATATGAATTTTGGAGGGACATATCCATGTAAACCATAACAGGAACATTTAAGCCAGAAAGAAGTCACATGAAACAGGGAACAGATGGAAACACATGGGAGGCATGAGGTCAATAGTGACTACTGTGGATTGAATGTAATCTCAGGTACAGGTAGGGAGAATGTGGGAAGATCAGGATTTAATGTTCTCTAATAGAATCATTTAAAAAAGGAGTAATTCATATCACTGAACTTCTTTGGGACTGCCAATATACTCTACAATCAAGCATTAAACAAAATCTTCAAAAAAATGACAGTGAATATTATGTAACCACTTGAGGTAAATTGTTTCATATTTAAAGAGATATAGTTAACAAGTGAGTTCCTTAACTAATGCCCAACATTGAGACGTAGAAGATATAACCTTGGCAACCCTTTTGGCAAATAGTGAAATTCTTTCTTGTATTAACTTTAATTTTTGTGAATGGAATAAACTTTAGATGGTTTTGTATCCTCTCATAGCTAAAATTATTTACTAATTATTTGCTATTTTCTCATTAAGTAAAATATTGGATAGTAAAGTTTATTGTAAGTAAATCACATGTATCACATACAATGGTGTTGTACCTAAATCTGGGTCCCTAATGTTTATCTATTGTTTGTTTTTAACATATAATATTTCAAATTACTTCTTGACTTTTACAGTAGTCCCCCTTCCTCCACAGGACTGAGAACCCCCAGTGGATTTCTGGCACTAAGGGTAGCACCAAATAATGTATACATTATGTTTTTTTCTGTACATAGGTACCTATGATAAAGCTTAATTTATAAAGTAGGCACAGTAATGAAACAGTCAGGTGAGAAGGGCTCCCTGGTGGAACCTCTGACCAACCTGTGCACTGGGAGGCATGTGCACTGTGTTGGAACCTTGGGAGGTTTGCGCCATTTGTAGAGGGGAGGAACCCGGCCCCTCTTCTTCCTGGGTGGTACTTGGGATTCAATCTGAGAGGCAGGAAGGCCACTAGCAGGACTCTAGCTTTGCAGAGAGTTCCTGTTCTCTCGCCACTCCTTCTTTCCTTTTCACTCAATAATACCATTTTTCTTACCCTTCTAACTGTCTGCCAGCTTAATATATCATGGCTATGTGACAAGGACCCCATCTTTAGCTGAACTAAGGAGAAAGTCCTACAACAGTAAGAGATTTACAACAACAATAATAAAATAGAACATTTACAGCAATATGCGTGGATCACACTACTTGTGCGTTGGGGCTTTGTCAAGTAAAATAAGGGTTTCTTGAATACAAACACTGTGATACCGCAACAGTCAATCTGATAACAGAGGTCTACCCAATGACTAATGCTGGCGGTGGGGGGGGCAGTGAGTGTTCAGCATGCCTGCACCAGACAAAGGAGTGACGTAACAGAGTTGAATGCTGTGACATTTTACTACAATACTCAGAAAGGCGCACAATTTATAATTTATGAATTACTTATTTCTGGCACTTTTCACTCAATATTTTTGGATTGCGGTTGACCACAGATAATTGAAACTGCACAAAGTGAAACTGTGAATAGCATAGTGGTACTGTATTTTTATAGAAAGTATTGTGGGATTTTTTTTTTTGAACATTTGTGTTAAGACTTAGAAAACAGTACCCCAAAGTGAAGGACTCAGAAGCAGCCTAAAAAAAAACAATTTCGTCATCGCATTGTTAATTTATATTATACCCATTCTGAAAGTGACTATATAATAGGAAGTGAATTACTCTTTAGCATTTGCATAGTATCTTACAGCCCTAAATGAAATACTGGTTGACTGTTTGTTATTTTCTTCCCTTATTCCTTCCTGTCTCTGTTAAGTACAGTTGACGGCATAAAAGAGGTTTTCAGTACCTTTTTAAGATTGCATTCCAGCCTGGGCAATAGAGCAAGAATTCTGTTCTCTCTCCCACTTTTTCTTTCTTCTTCTTTCCTCTCAAAAAAAAAAAAAAAAAAAAAGTTTAGTTCAGGCTGGATGCGGTGGTTCACTCCTGTAATCCCAGCACTTTGGTTGGCTGAGGTTGGTGGATCACTTGAGGTCAGGAGTTTGAGACCAGCCTGGCCAATATGGTAAAACTCTATCTCTACTAGGAAAACAAAAATTAGCAGGCGTGATGGCACATGCCTGTAATCCCAGCTACTCTGGTGGCCGAGGCAAGAGAATCACTTGAACCCAGGAAGTGGAGGTTTCAGTGAGCTGAGATCGCGCAAATGCACTCCAGCCTGGACAACAGAGGGAGACTGTCTCAAAAAAGCCCCCAAAACAAACAAACACAACAGCAACGAAAAACAGTTTCTTTCTGACTTTTTCCTGCTCGCCTGACTTACCCCTTACTTTTCTTCACACAGTTCTTAGAAACAACCATCCTTCTTCCCTAAAGCTATTCATGGAAACCAGCATCCCCTCCCTCAAAGCAAGCTATAAAACCTAAGTTGCTCTAACCCACCTCTGCCTTTTTGGATAAGAACTGGCCATAAATTAGTTCTCTGGCCGACTTTGATTGTAGGCCATAACACCCCCATTCCTGTAATCCAGAAAGGGTCCTGACTCATACAGGGAGAAAGAAAATACTGTACTGAGAGGCCAAGAAGAATCTCAACAGACAGCGGTGCTGAGTTTCACCAGTCAGCCTATTTCCATTAGGGCATGCCCTTGTCTAATGACAATTCTGCACGCTTGTCCATTCTTCACTGAACCTAGGCATAAAGATGGATAGCTTTTCCTGTATCTTTGGGTCTTTATTCTGACGGCTCCCATGTTATGTATAGCTTTGTTTAAAATATATACAGTGCCTTTTTATTGTTAACCTGTCTTTTGTTATAGGAGTGCCATGACTCTTATGAAGGGGAAAAAAAGGATCACCCCCTTTCTGCTCCTACTCTTGCATTTCCAATATATGGCAATGCTGTCATATGGCCATTGGAATTTGCAAAAGAAAATCATAATGAAAGGAAGCAGATGTTCACTGCTGATGAGAAACTCTATGTGATGCTACTACCAAAATATCCATCTTCTATGTCAATAAGCTGTTTTTCATTTCTGCCTTTCTCTATGTGCATTAGAATATCTTATGTATATTATTCACTGCAGGAAATATAATGTTTGGAAGAATATTATAAGATTTAAGTGTCATATTGAAGGAATAGTTGGAAAATTAACTCAGGAGAATTGAACAGCTGCTGACTTCCTTTTATTATTATTATTATTTTTAGGAAATAAAGCTTTAAAACTAGATTTTCCTAGGGTGGATTACAAGAAGCTCATGAACTAAGAAAAAAAATAAGGTGCAAGAACCCAGAGAGAAGAAAATACCTGTGTCAAAAGACATATTTGCAGATATGCTTAAAAATGATTTCTAGTGCAGTATTTCCTTCATATGTTAATAAACTTTATTAAGAGACATATTAATGTAATAGCAAAATTTGCACTATTTTTTTCTTAACACTCAAATAGGAAAAAATATGTTTTAGAAAGTCCATGGCATTCATCTGGAGTCAGTGTTTGTTGTTTATGACTTTTCTTTAATAAGGTAGTATAGAGGGTCTGCTCAGTACCATCTTCTGGAGCTTAGCATGGGGTTTTGTGTATCATCATGCATGGGCACGGAATGGTAGGGAAAAACCAAATTGTTTCCCCTTCTATACTCTCACCGTAACACTTCTGGTCCCCAGAATGTATGGGCTTCTTCCTAAACTGATTCTCTGATATCAACTGGATGTCCCACATTTTAATTCGGTCCTTTCACTGTTGACCTGTAGTTGAGTCAGATCCCACAAGTTAAGGGCTCAGTACTGTAAGACCACCCCCACTTCTGTTTGCGGGTGGCAATCACAAGTCTGGACCTTCATTATTCTCACTGACTCACTATAAATTGTTGATGCCCATTACCGCTTCTAAAGGCCTATGAATGGCTGACAGAACTCAGAGAGTTAGCCAGTTTCCTATAAAGAATATTACAAAGGATACAGATGGAGCGTCAGATGAAGCCGTACACAGAGCAAGGCTGGTGGGAAGGGGCATGGAGCTTCCATTGCCCTCTCTGGGCGTACCACCTTTCCAGCATTTTTATATATTCAGCAACCAGGAATCTCTTTAGTAGTTCAGGAATTTTTATGGAGCCTTCAGTGTGTAGGCATGATTGGTTATTAACTCAATATTCAGCCTCTCTCCCCTTCCTGGATGATGGGAGTGGAGGGTGGAGCTGAAACATTTAAGTTTCTAATCATGGCTTTGTCTTTCTGGTGGGCGCGCCCTACCCAGCACCCCACCCAAAGTCACCTCATTAGAACAAAGATGCTCCTATCAACTAGAAAATTCCAAGGGATTAGAAGCTCTGCGTTTACAAAATGCGACAAATACCAAAATGTATATTTCTTATTATAATCACAATATCACAGGCACAAAGCTACAATAACATAATGACCATAGAAACATTTATTCAACATTTATTAGACTCCAGCATTACAAATTTTACTTATATTTGATCCTCTGATCAGTGTTTAGTTGGTTTGACTTTAGTAGAGGCAGACAGTTCAAAATGATAATGCCTTTATTTACATACATATTTACAAGTAATATTTCCATTAATCAGCAAATAATGAAAACAAGAAACAAATGTAGGAGTGAAGATTATTTTCCCTCCCCCTCTAAAGGTTCAAGTCTGTTGAAGTGAGTAACAGGACAAAAGGGATATAAACTTATTAATATTCATAAACATGGGAGTCATATAAAATATGAGATACAGGCCAGATGGCTGAAGCTTAATTAGCAACCTCTTCACAGGGGAGAGGGAGATGGAGAAATGTGGGCAATTTTGAGGGTTAGGAAATGTTTTCTAGGGGAAGTGAATCAGCCCAATGAACAGACAATGGTTTGTAAATGATTCTCTTTGGAAACTGAATGGGATCTACAAGTTACAGGGTTGTTAGGGGCAGAACTGCCCTGTGAACAATGGTTCTCTTATTATGCACATGTAGTCTCTTGTGTAATCTCTTGGAGCTGCCCTCAGAAGAATAGATGAAATATCTGTCCAGGTATGATGACCACTAGCAGTCTCTTTTCTTCTATTTCCTTCTCTTGTTCCATGATCAATTTTTCCTAGGGAAAGAGTTTAAAACAATTGCATTTCTTTTGAAAATAAGTTTACTCATTCAGATATGGAAATTCCAGAAAGAGCTCTTCCCTGTATTTGGCAGGCAGAGAGAGACAAGAGAAGCTCCTTGATTTTGAGGCAGCTTCTAAGGCCTTCCAATTTCTTTTATTTCTAAAGTGTTCAGCATGCCTGTTTTAGGATATAATTTTCTGATCTCCAGCACAAGTAACAGAAAACAAGTAATATAATACATCAGTATTGCAGCTAACAACATTACTGGTATTGTATTAGTCAATTTTCACATAGTTATAAGGAACTGTGCGGGACTGGGTAATTAATAAAGGAAAGAGGTTTAATGGACTCACAGCTCTGCATGGCTGGAGAAGCTTCAGAAAACTTAGTCATGGTGAAAAGTAAAGAGGAAGCAAGGCACCTTCTTCACAAGACAGCAGGAAGGAGAATGAATGCAGGAGGAACTACCAAACACTTGTACAACCATCAGAATTCACGAAAACTCACTCACTGTCACAAGCACAGCATGGAGGAAACCACCCACCATGATTCAGTTACCTCCACCTGGTCTTTCCCTTGACATGTGGGGATTGTGGGGATTATGGGGATTGCAATTCAAGATGAGATTTTGGGTGGGAACCCAAAGCCTAACCAAATTAGGTATCATAATATTGTATTTAAACTTTTGAATTGAGAGTGATCACTAAAGTATAGGTGAAGAAACTGAGACTCATAGAGGTTAAGAGTCTTGTTTAATTTAGAAAGCTAGCAAGTGTGAGAGGTGGAAAACCAACCTAGGGTTTCTGTTTTTTAAATTGGAGCTCCTTTTTCTTTAGTAAAATGTGATGTTTTTCCAGGAAGAAGCCATACATTTATCAAAACATCTCATCTATCCTGTAAATATATATACCTACTGTATACCCACAAAAACTAAAAGTAAAACATTATATATATTTTTAGAAAACTATACATTATTGATTCAAAGGCTGTTGACCCCAATCCTTCACTTTTATTCTATTTTCTCATGCTTTTAAGTTGATTGCATGATGGTGAACATTTAAAAACTAAAACATTCAGTCAAAAATTTAGCCATTTTTGTTTCTGTAACATCTACCAGATATTTGGAAACCTAGAATTAAGAAAATTCTGAACTAATAGTTTAGAAACATATGGTCCCATGTACTCATTCCACAGATGACAACATTGGGTTGGTAACTCTTTTCAGAAAACACAGCAGGGCTTTCCATGAACCCAATACAAACTAGACATGATAATATTACAGTAGTGATATTTTAGAGAAAATGGTTTTGCTCCTTCAAATTTTTCATTTATATAGTCCTTTTTATATTCAAAGAAAGGAGCATTTTGTTATGCCCTTTAGTAGGAAAAAAGCAATCAAGACCATTTATGCCGGAGTAATCAAGAAGGCACAAAACTCCAGGGAGTTATCCATCTTGAAGAAAATTTCCATTTGAATTGTCCGGCTCATTTTTATTACCAGTTTGTTTTAAGATGTCTAATAGATGAGACAATACTTATGATATGGCCCAACAAAAAAGATCTTTTAATACAAGAATATGATATGGAAATAAAGCATTGGCTTCTATCCTCATGATGTATGGTTTCTCCATTATTTGCAAAGACAGAACACCATTTGCTTATCACAAAGCCATGGCAGAGTCTGAATGCTTACAAAGAACCAGGAATTATTCTGAAATGACATAAACAGATCCTATGACTTCAAGCTACTAAAAGGATATAGGGATTTCATTTTATCATAGTAAAAATTTCCCCTCTTTTTTGCAATATTTCACTGAATCCAAGACAACACAATGATCTATATTAATTTTAAATGATATTAGTTGAAACCTAGATTGCATTCTCTCAGAATAATGTTCATTATTCTGAGATGAATGAATTATCTAGATAATAATACAATAAAAATAATACAGGACAATACAATTATTTTTCAAGTTCCAATCAATTGATCCATACCCCCAAATCAGCACTTAATGCTACTTGAGAGAGTGCTAGAAATTAGGAATAATAGACCTGAGACAAGCCCTCAGAGAGTTTGCAGTTAACCATACATTATTAATAGAGTGGTAAGAACAATACAGCATCATAATAGATAAGAAAATACAGCGTCTGTTGGAGCATATTGTAGGGGTTATGAGTCAAAACCAGGGCTTAAGGAACCAGTAAAGGGAGAGTTTCAATAATCAGTTTTTGGGGAGACATTTAAACTTAGTGACACCTCTGTTATCCTTTTCTTTGAAAACTCGATAGTTCTAAATATAAAATAATTATTAATAATTGCTAGTATAGTGGTACAACATACAATGTAGCTATTATATAAAGAATAGTTCCCTTCCCCTTTATGTGGCATTAACAAAAAGAATCCTCTTTAATAAAAATAATTACTAGTATTTTAGGTTGAAAGAGATGAATTTTTTTCATAGGTTGAAAACTGTTGAATATTAGTAATTTCATATGGCACAACCTGTACAGGTTACTAAATTTTATTTTGTTTAGATCTTATGAAAAATATAAAATCAATAATTTTTAGTTTTAATGAGTCTATCCCTTCTCCCAAATATCATAATTTATATGAGTTTCATTTTTATTTTTTTCACATGTGGTTAGGAACCAAAAGAAAGAGATTTCGAACAGTACTGGTAAAACTATCACCTGTAATTTAGTCAGTGGTCTCAAAGAGAGTTTTCAAATTTGTAAGCTGACATAAGACTACTGATTCCATAAACTAAACACTAACTTTGCCTAAGTTAAATTATTGTTCTTGAATGTGATAATTAGAGACTTGTTAGTCATGCCATCAGAAGAAAGGTTCTTACACCCTTAAGGGGGCCAACAGAAGGTTTTTCCTCCAGTTAGTTTTGGAGAGCATGCAGTTGAGAAAATTAAGGTGGAGTGTGTTTCCTTAAGCAGGCTTAGTAAAATACAGAGTACTAGATTTTGTCTGAAATTTAAAATACAGATCATGAATAAGGGATTTATAAAAATAGGAAAATAAACCATGATCTCAACTATCTTCTCAACTTGTCTACCAACATGTTTATCTAGAACAAGTTAATATTAAGCAAAAATAGTAGAAAAGAAAATTATCTTTTTTATTTTTAACTTTAATCTAGGATTGTTTCTACACATTTCTATGACATAACAGGTTTGCAATCAAATGGATTAAGTAATAGGTTCAGAAGCAATGGACTAAAGAACTGGCTTTAAAGTGAGAAGATGGGATTGTTGCCTGAATGTTTAAATTCTTGAATTCTTTTGTTTCAGGGATAATAGATAAAAGTAGGAAAAACTTAGGAAGGAAAATAAACTCCTTTTATTCTTGCTTCTCTTGGTAACTGTTGCAAGAATAAAAACTCCAAGGTTTGAGTAGATGGGAGAGGAAAAGACAAGAAAAGACTCACAGGTCTTTTTATTACTATTGTTTTACTAAAATATAGCCTGTGGTTGAAGGTTTCAAAATACCTTTAATTTTTAAAACGTTATTTAAATTTCACGAAAACCTATTTCTGGGATGCTAAATTTAGAAATCATGAAATGATTAATATTAACTAAACCGAAGTGTAGAGAACAATAAACAAATCTCGGAACACATTTCCCAAGGACTGATATTCTACCTGAAATCAGCTGTGCACTGTGTAACTTTTAGAGATGACTTTATTCTTTTGTAGTTGATGCTAGCTACCTCAATAAAACATTCTAAGTTTATGAAAAATAAGACAATGGAAAAAATATGGAGTGTTCAGTTAACAGTCATACAGAAGAGATGAGAAGAGAGATAACACCTGTGGATCAAGTGTTTTATAAAACAATTTTAGGGTAAATAATTGCTGGCAAATATTTAATATGATCTCACACCAAGATTAATTTGCTGTTATAATGTCCATGCATTTAACACAATTAGTATTTTACTGATCCTTCCATATTCATAGTCTTTTAGCATATGGTAGTATATTTCAAGATACTTTTAAAAAAGCTATACTTCATGATTTTCTGTAGGAAATTTTCTGAGTGAAAGAAAGATATATTTTTTACAATATACTTTTTAAAAACAGAATGAAGTGAACAAAGAAAGTCTGGGGTAAAGTTCATTTGGGAATTATAGCTAGGTTGATGGCAATTTATCCTAAGCAGATTTAAGTCTAATAGTAGGCAAAAAGTTCTCTACCATTTTACAATTAAATTATCCTACTTTCATTTATTTGAAAATTATTGAAAAATTTATATTTTGTTCCATTATATTCATTGAATTTTGATATTAAGGAGTTTGCATATTATGCTATGTAAGTTTTCTGTGACCACTTTAGTATTCCTTATTTAATTCTTAGGATATTTGAAATGTAGACCATAAAATCTGGCATTTAATTATATGTCATATACTATTCAATATTTATTGACTGTGTATTTTTAAAAATAAGTTAATTGTGAGATGCTTAATTTAGTAATTACTTATGCTTTTTGCTGTATCTCCTACATATTAGGAATACTTTGTTCATTGCATTTCATTATTGACTACAAAACACATAAGCAGGAGGACAATTATAGGTTTCTCATTCTTTGAAAGTAAACATTTTTCAGTACTTTCATATGCTAGTTTAAAATTAATTAAAACTATTAATCTATTAGCATTGTAACCAGCTATGATTATATAATTTTCTAATTTTTGTTTATTCTATTTTTACTTCGATTTCCGAATGCTGTAGTCTTGAAGACAAATGAAAGTAAATAGGTGGAATTTTACCTTATGAAATTAGCATTTTGATTTTTTTCATTCCTGAGCAGGGTGTCTGGAAAGTTCTGTGATTTCTGTTAATCAGTGGACTTAGGTTCCTTGATCTGCCTGACAGCCTGCCTTTCTGAATAGTAGTGAGCATCTTAAAAGTCATGCGTCAACCTGACCCATCTTACACTGAGCTCTTTATTGCCAATATCTTTGATTAGGCGGCCCTTTGTAATGAAACATATATCAGAAGGAAGTTACCCTATAACAAACTTTCTTTAAAAGATGGGATAATGAAAGTACAATACAATGGATTATTAGAAATTTTACTTTTACAGTCATTTCTATTCCAGTGTACAGGAATAGATCAAAATTGTAGGATCAAAATAAGCAATCTTCTGATGGAAAAAAATGTAACAAATGGTATTTTTATTTTTTAATGTTTGAATCTCTGAGAGCTGTTTTGCCTTTTGAGAGTGGTTTGAAAAACCACTAGACCTCTTGAAGCTAAAGTAGAACAATAAAAAAATGCCCTAAAAATGAAAAAAATAGAAACATTACAAAATATGTCTTTATGTCTATGAAATTAGCAAAAAATAAGAACTTTATTATATTTTATGAATTTAAGTGTGTGTTAAGCTATCTCACATTTGCTACTGGTGGGAATGTAAGTTGTTACCATCTTTTACAAAGAGCCTTAGATAATTAGGCATAATATCAGGTAAAAAGCCAAGTTATAAAATTATATGGAAAATCTCCATTATGAAAAAACCTGTGAAAATAAAATTTTCAGGAAGGAAATACATCAAAATATAAAATGATTATTATTGAGAAATTGGATTATGGGTAAGCTTATTTTTATGCTTTCTTTTAATATATATTTAAAATAGATTTTTGATATTTTCCAAAAGCTAAACTAAGCAGGTATAATTTTTATATTTAGAAAAATATCCAAAACCTGATTTTTTACAAAAAGAGACATAACAATGATTTCAATAAATGACAGTCTTAAGAATAAATACATGAATAGCAGCACTGCCACACAATATAAATATTCCCTGAAACTATATACTGGCTTAGGTTAGATGTTTTATAATACTTCAAAGAAATTTATATTTATGGCTAAATTAAAGCAGAAAGTCCAATTTAATTTTTAAAATTCCTTAAGCAGAAACAGTGCAAAGTTCAGTAGGGTACTCTAGCTATCCATTTATTATTTCACAGTAGAAATTCTTCCTCTTCCTTCTCTTCCCTTTACTTACATATTTTTTTGAGCACTGACTATGTAGATGGCATTGCATTAGATCAAGAAGATATAAAAAGATAAACAGCCTCTGTCTTTTAAAAGTTTGAAATTCATAGCATAAACACTCTTGAAAACTGTGTTTGAAGAATCTAAACTCAAAGAGATTTAAAAGTAGAAAAGTCTTTAGGGAAAACACATATTCAGCTTTAATTATTAGGAATATTTAGACTTAAATAAGAAGGAGATCCTTGCCACAACATGGATGGACCTGGAGGACATTCATTCTGCTATGTAAAATAAGCTGGACACAGAAAGAAAAACATTGTCTGATCTTAGTTATATGAGGAATTTAAAACATAAAAATAATATATATATATAAATATATATATTTATATACATAAATATTTATATATATACTTATATTATTTTTATGTAAACATATATATTATATATATTATTTTTATGTTTTAAATTCCTCATATAACTAAGATCAGACAATGTTTTTCTTTCTGTGTCCAGCTTATTTTACATAGCAGAATGAATGTCCTCCAGGTCCATCCATGTTGTGGCAAGGATCTCCTTACTTTTTATATATGTTTATTTATATACGTATATAAATATATAAATATTTATATATGTATATAAAATACATAGACATTGAGAATCAAACAGTGGTTACTGCAAGTAAGTGGTGAAACAGACAATGGAGAGATGGATGTCAAAGAACATAAAGTATGTAGGATAAATCAGAGATCGAATGTGTAACATGATATACAATTCTATTACATTAGATATTTTTGTTAAATAAATAGATTTTAGCTGATCTTGTCTCAAAAAAAGTAACTATGTGAAGTCACTTTGCAAGCCCGGGGTCTCCAGCTGCTGATACCTCATCTGGACTTTGTTTGACCACAACTACCTGCTATAGGAGATGGCCTGTCCACTCAGTCTGCCCAGGCAGAGTCTTGCTTATGCACGGGTTCCCCAGTTGTTGTCCCATATCCAAGAAGAATGAGGATGTGCTGACAATCAAAGAGTAAGCAAGGAGGGGAGTTTCATTGAGTGATAAAACAGCTTTCAGTGGAGACAAGATGTGGGGGTTGTCCCTGTACCCAAAGGCAGGATATTACTCTCAATATGACTGAGTCTGGGGCTTTTTATGGTCTTAGAATGGGGAAGGGGCAGGCTGTAGGTAGTATTGGAAAAAGCAACATTCAGTTGGTTAAAAGACATTATTCACAAAGAATCAATAAGGAAATAGTGGGCCAAAGAGGAAGAAAAGTTCTCACTCTCAGTTGTGGAGTTCATCAGGGACCAGCAGTCCGGTCTTTCAGCCTTCAGGCTGTTTTTGGCTTCAACGTACTTTTCACCAGGGATCTGCCCCTATATGCATAGGCATCTGGCTGCTTTCTGTTGCTATCAGAAACAGGTAACCTTGTTTCTTCCTGAATTATAGAGAGTGGGATTGAAGGACCACAGGGGATAGAATTCTGAAACAGTTTCTCTGATGTTACATTAATGACTTTATTTTCCCTAAAGTAAAAATAAATTTTAAAGGGGTATAGACAAGGGAAATAGTACAAATCTTTTCACAGTTGTTCTATATCACATAATCTAATAATTTTAGCAAGATATTTGAAGAACCTTTTTGTCTTGTGGATCTTTATCTTCTTCAATTTGAATGAGTTTAACAACATAGCAACATAAAAAAGCAGTGCAAAACGATGCAGGTGACCAGCAGGCAATCAAAGCATGTTCTACAAATCCTTGTGATTATCTACTTTGTCTTCTTATTTTCTGTCTTCCTATGCTGTTTAAAGGATTTCCTTACTCAACACTACAATATAGCTCATTTATGTAAAATCAACCACCAATGCTAATTTCAGATGCACGACACATATGCACTGAAGGGAGACCTCAGGGATAACATCTTTATCTTAAGTTTTATAGAGCTCACGACTTCTTTTATCTTTTAATTCTCTATGCAGCAGCTGCACTTATCTTTCATGGACAGATTTGAAATGTAATGGAAATGCTAACAAATTTGCCAGTACATAACCTTTTCTTTCCAGTATCATTAATAATTAGAATGAGTCACTTATTTCCTTATATTATCCACACACAATTGTGGTCATTACTGACCCCTTAATTGTAGCTATTAGCCACTATAAAATTTCAAAGTACTTTTCAACCTTCCTATTATTGGCAAGCCAAGTATTTTACTTCAGAGGCACCAATATTAGTGCTTCAGTATTGAAGTATACCTCTTTGGTAGCTAAATTTGGTATGAGTCTACTAATAAAAAGGTAGATAATATCAATAAGGAAATATCTCATTGTTCTTCACACCCTTGCTATCCTTACAAAATACTCAAAATGCCTAGGCATTTAGCTGCTTGTTTATTTTTGTAACAAATATTATAAAAATATATTTTTAAAATCAAATGCTTAGAAGTCAGAGTTCATATGGATGCACATATAATCAATGATACTGCTACTTAATTCCTTTTTTTATTAACTTTTTTTCTATCTATTGTATTAGGATGCTTGGATGTAAAGTACCATTTAAAAAGTTTACTTGTATAAGGGTAATAATAATAATAGCTAACATTTATTTTGTACTTACCATGTGAAGGCATTATGTTGCCTTACTTGGAATATTCTTTTAATTCACATAGAAGTTGTAATATATGAGGTTAAATGATTTTCCCCAATTTGCATAGGTAGTAACTGACATAACTAGGTTTTGAAATCGTATTTCTGAGTGGATCCAAACCAGCTGTTCCCAGTGTACACATTTAGACATCAGACTATAATTTGTCCATTATTTCTCTCTCTAGGTGCCTTTAAGGAAAAAGATAAATTGATTTACTGACATTTTAGAGGTATATTTTGCCAGTTCATTTTCTTTGTATCCTTCAAATTTTGACTTTATCATGTATTTATAAGATCTAATAATTTATGTAATTGGTTTTTAGCTGGAACATAGTTGCTTATCTTTGTACTCCCAGTGCATAGCACAATTCCTGGCAAACTGTCAATATTTAGTAAATATTTACTGAATGAATAGTTATACATATTTTTATTTAAAAATACGTCAATCTATGCATTTAATTTTGTTAATACCTGTTATCAAATAACAGTTTGAGAGAACCAATCAGTAACATTATCCTGAGTCAATAAATTCAGTCCTAATACACCAGGTTCAATACGTTCATTGTACTCTTTGGTATGCTTACACCATAATTAATTTACTCAATCCCCTGTATTTGAGATTTTAAGTGGTTCCCAATTTCTGGCATTGTTGTCAATGTTTGAAGGCATATTCCTGTACTTAGTTCTTTATACATAGCTCTAACTATTTATGAAAGGCAAGGGGAATGTACATTTTCAATAGACATTGGTAAATGACTAGAAAGATACACCAACAGAAAAAGAGCATAATTAGATGAAAGACGGAATTTACTTTTTTGCCACAAAAAGCTTGTTACAGACCACCTAACCCATATGTGTTTATGAATACTATGAGGAATAGAGATTTCACATCTATTATAATTACATTCAAAAGGGGACATAGGATATATAAAAACACATGAAGCTTAAAAAAAATAAGAAAAAAACAATTAAAAGAGGCAAAATTTTGAATGGACATTTCACCAAAGAAGATATAAAAATGACAAATCAATAGATGCTCAGTATAGTCATTAGGAGAATAAAAATTAAAAATCACAGTGAGCTACCAGTACACACAAATTAAAATAGTTAAAGCAAAATAAGACAAAACAATAAAAAACTGACAATAGCAATACCTGGTGAAGTTGTGGAACAAGTGAAACTCTCATTCATAGCTAGTGGGAATGCAAAATGATACAACTCCCGTGGAAAACAGACAGAAGTTATATATACTTGTACCACATCATGTAGAAATCTACCCTTAGGTGTTGACAAAGAGAAATGAAAGCTTCTGTGTGCAAGAAAACCCTGAATGTTTATGGCAGCTTTATTTGTAATTGCCCCAAACTGGAAACAACCTGATGTTCTTCACTATGTAAATGGGCAAACTAACTGTGGTACATCCATAATATAAGATACTACTCAGAAATAAAAAGAATGAACTATTGATACATATCAATAACATGGATGGATCTCGAATGAATTATGTGAAGTGAAATGAGTCAGACACAACAGGTTACATATTGTAGGATATTCTATCTGTGTGTCTCTGTGTGTGTATTTGTTACATTTCTCTCTTCACATATGGAGACACACACACACACATAAGATTTTGGAAAAAGATAAAACTACAAACACAGAGAAAATATCAGTGGGTTTCAAGGATTTGGGATATGTGACTATGAGACAGCATGGGACAGTTTTCTTCAGCTGACAGAACTATTCTGTATCTTGACTGTGGTGGTTGTTACATTACTCAATGCATTCATCAAAACTCACAGACCTTTACACCAAAAAGTGTATTCTTGTATGCAAATTAAAACTGATTTAGTTTGGATGTTTGTCCCTGCCCAAATCTCATGTAGAATTTATAATTCCCAGTGCTGGAGATAGGGCCTGGTGGAAGGTATTTGGATTATGAGGTGGATTCCTTATGGCTGAGTGCTGTCTTTGTGATAATGAATGGGTTCTCATGAGATATGGTCATTTAAAAGCGTGTGACACTTCTCCCCTCAACTTGCTCCTGCTTTTGCCATGTGATGTTATTGTTCCCTCTTCACCTTCTGCCATGACTGTAAGCTTCTTGAGACCTCTCCCAAAGCTAAGCAGATGCCAACAACATACTTCCTGTAAAACCTGCAGAACCATGAGCCAATTAAGCCTCTTTTGTTTATAAATTACCCAGTCTCAGATATTTCTTGATGGCAATGTAAGAACAGACTAATATGAAAAACTGGTACCAAGAATGGGGTATTGTAAAGATAGCTGAAAATGTGAAAGCAGCTTTGGAACTGGATGATGAGCAAAGGTTGGAAGAGTTTAGAGGGCCCAGAAGGAGAAAGAAAGATGAGGGAAAGTTCTGAACTTCCTAGAGACTGGTTCAATAGTTATGACCAAAATGCCAATAATGATATTAACAGTGAAGTCCGGGCTGCTGAGGTTTCTGATGGAAATGAGGAACTTATTGCAAACTGAAGCAAAGGTCACATGGGTTACACTTTAGCAAACAACTCGTTTACATTCTGTCCATGTATTAGGGATCTGTGAAAGTTTGAACTTCAAAGTGATGATTAAGGATATCTGGCAGAATAAATTACTAAGCAGCAAAACATTCAAGAGGTAGCCAGCTGCTTCTAACAACCTATACTCAGATGCAAAGATTGAATTCAGGTCTAAACAGGAAGCAGAGCATAAAAGTTTGGAAAATTTAATGTCTGGCCATTTGGCAGAGAAAGAAAAAGCTTTTTTGGGGGGAGGAATTCAAGCAGGCTGTGGAGCAACCGCTTGCTAGAGATACTGTGTAACTGAAAAGGAGTTCAGTGTTAATAGTTGAAACAATGGGAAAAATATTTTGAAGGCATTTCAGAAATTGTTATGGCAGCCCCTTCCATCACAGACCCTGATGCCTAGGAGGGCTGAATGGTTTTATGGGTCAGGCCCAGGACCCCACTACCCTGAGCAGCCTTGGGAGACTGCTCCCTGTATCTTGGCCATTCTCGCTTCAGCCAGGGCTCAAAGGGGCTTCTCTGCAGTTGTAGTGGCGGCTCCAGCTCCAGAGCCTGCAAGTCATAAGCCTTGGTGGCTTCCATGTGGTGTTAAGCCTGCAGGCACACAGAATTCAAGAGTGAAGAATGCTTGGCAGCCTCTGCCTAGATTTCAGAGGCTGTATGAGAAGCCTGCAGCAGGGGCAGAGACCTCTACTAGGGCAGTATAGGGGGAAATGTGGGGTTGGAGCCCCCACAAAGAGTCCCCTCCATTAGGCAGGACCTAATGGAGCTGTGAAAAGTGAGCCACCATTCGGCAGAGCCAACAGTGGTAGATCCAACAGCCTGCAGCTGCAGTGTGGAAAAGCTACAGGCACTCAACTTCAACCTGCGAGAGCAGCAGTGGGGACTAAACCCTGCAAAGCCACAGGGACAGAGCTGCTCAGGGTCTAGTGAGTCCACTCCTTGCACAAGTGTGCCCTGGATATGGAAGCCATGGAGTCAGAAGAGATTATTTTGGAGCTTTCAGATTCAATGACTATGCTGCTGGGTTTCATACTTTCATAAGGTATGAAACCCTTATGAAACCCTTTGTAACCCCTGTCTTTTGACTGATTTCTCCATTTTGGAATGGTAATGTTTACTCAGTGCCTATAGCCCCATTGCATCTTACAAGTAACTAAATTGTTTTTAACTTAATAGGCTTATAGGTGGCAGTGACTTACCTTGTCTCAGATGAGACTTTGGACTTTGAACTTTTGAGCTAATGCTGGAATGAGTTAAGACTGTGGGGGACTATTGGGAGGGTATGATTGTATTTTGCAATATGAGAAGGACATGAGATTTTGGAGGAACCAGGGATGGAATGATATAGTTTGAATATTTGTCGCTGCCCAAATCTCATGTTGAATTGTAATCCCCAATGCTGGAGATAGGGCCTTATGAGAGATATTTGGACCATGGGAATGGACCCTCATGGCTTAGTGCTGTTTTGCAAAAATGAGTGAATTCTCCTAAGATCTGGTCATTTAAACGTGTGTGGCACCTCCCCTGCAACTCTCTTTCTTACTCCTGTTTTCACCACATGATGTGCTTGCTCTGCCTTCACTTTCTGCCATGATTGTAAGCTTCCTCAGCAGTCCCCAGAAGCTTAGCAGATGCCAGCACCATGCATTCTGTAAAACCAGAAGAATCATGAGCCAATTAAACTTTTTTAAAAAATAAATTACCCAGTCTCAAGAATTTACAGCAACACAAGAATGGCCTAATATAAAAAAAAAATTCAAAAAGTAAAAATAGTGAGCAGAGGGTAGCCATATCACACGCTACCTTTGACAACTACAGGTCATTAAGTATGCATGGTGTGACCTGGTACGTGCAAGTGTGCATGTGTGTGGGTATGTACATTTTCTTGTCTTAAACTAGATCGACCAACATAAGAAAACACATTAGAAGGAAAATTGTGTTATACCTGTTTTCTTTAGGTATTTCTTACTTAGCTTTTGCTTTTTGATTTGACTTCATATATTTAAATCTTACTCTTTTACACGTTTAGATTGTGGAGTTTAGTCAAAACCTTGGCTGAAAGACATACCAAAAATAGCCCTTTAGAAGGTGTATGCGTAATATGCATGTTGCTTATTATCACTAACATTACCTTGCAGCTTCTGGACTTAGGTTATAAAAGGTGGTTAGCCTAGTTCTGACCTGTATTGTTTTCCATTCTAACCCAGATTGAAAGTCATTTAATTATTGTCAATTTAGATTTGTTTCTGGGAAAATTTGTCTTCATGCACTCTTCTCATATTACAGAGAAGGAAATTCTTATCTACATTGGTCAAGGGACTTTCTTTGGGGTCAGAGTCTGAAATAGATTTAGCTTACTTATTTTCCCATGGAGTCAGTTTTTCTGTTTTAGCAAAGTTATATAGACTGCAAATGTATCACTATTGCTCATAGCTCTCGTCTTTGGAAATCTCATAATTTGTATTTTTTGTCATATACCTTTGGAAATATAAAATTGTCTTTAATTTAAAGACAAGATTACATAACTACAGTCTTAATGGAATTACATGTAACAACTCATTTAAGTTCCTCTAAAGAAAGATACTTTTGGCCGGGTGCGTTAGCTCATGTCTCTAATCCCAGCACTTTGGGAGGCCGAGGCGGGTGGATCACGAGGTCAAGAGATCGAGACCATCCTGGTCAACATGGTGAAACCCCGTCTCTACAAAAAAAAAAAAAAAAAAAAAGAAGGATACTTTTAAATTAAGATCAAGATCATATAATTCCTATTTTACTTGTCTTAAATTAAACTAGATGAACCCACATAAGTAAAACATTAGAAATAAAACTATGTATCACTGTTTACATATTTCTTAGCTTTTGCTTTCTGATTTGACTTCATATTTTTAAGTCTTACTCTTTTACACATTTAGATTGTGGAGTTTAGTCAAAACCTTGGCTGAAAGGCATACCAAAAATAGCCCTTTAGAAGGTGTATCTTCAGCCAGGCGCAGTGGCCCACGCCTGTAATCCCAGCACTTTGGGAGGCTGAGGTGGGCGGATCATGAGGTCAGGAGATTGAGACCGTCCTGGCCAAAATGGTGAAACCCCATTTCTACTAAAAATACAAAATTTAGCTGAGTGTGGTGGCACGTGCTTGTAATCCCAGCCACTTGGGCGGCTGAGGCAGGAGAATCACTGGAACCTGGGAGGTGGAGGTTACAGTGAGCCAAGATTGCGTCACTGCACTCCAGCCTGGCGACAGAGCAAGACTCCGTCTCAAAAACAAAACAAAACAAGAAGGTGTACCTCCACTAATCATTCTGAAGGAATTAGAAGGATTTTTTTTTTTTCTATTCACAGTGAGAAGACTTTCTGGTGATATAGACTCAATTCAACTATTACTCCTACTGCAGAATATACCTCCTCAGGCACTTATTAAAAGTAAAGTATACAGAGAGGGCATACTCATGGAAAAGAGTAGAAAAATGGAAAATGGGGAGGAAGATTAATGTTTTTACTATTTACGATGATATTGGGGCAACAATGAAGGAAGGATGGTGAGAGTAGCATCCCTCTAAGTGGTGTTTTTTCCTCTTAGAAAGGTTTCTCCTATGAGACTTTTTAGTAATTATTGTTTCATTGCAATTTTACTTACTTTCAGTTAAAAAGATAAGATGTAGTCATACAGCTTTTAAAAAACACTTCAGAATGAGTTTTAAGCTATAACATTCAGGCAAAAAGTTATTAAATCCCATTTATGATTTTATGTAATGTATTTGAGGTATGATATTTTTAAATCATATTTTTAAAAATAATCTTACAAGTAAAACGTGAATGTACTAATTGAGAAGCAATATGTTAACAATTTTGTAAAAGCTCATATTTCAAAGTCAATATTCCTGCAGAGAATATGAATTATGAGCATAATCATGTTCTTCTTTTGGTTTTAATAACATCACAGAAATTTTTCCAAAAAGGCATGACATTTAAAAATTGTTAGTATAAATGTGCAAAACTATCTGTCAATTAAAAATAAACTATACAAAAATGAAAATTATATTACTAGTAGAATCTACAGACAGTAAAAAACAAATGATATTGACAGTTGAAATATACTATTTCTGTAGTTTTACCTCTAAGGTTGTCTTCTCTTACCTTCATTTTCTGCACCCTGCTAGTCCCTCAAGTTAATATATGTACTCTCCTTAGAATGAATTTCCTAATATTACAATAGTTTGTTAATATTATGAAAATTCTTGCTGATAAGATAGATTTATTTGGGCCAGACTATGAGGCAAGTGGGATAGGGCAGGTTGAGGAGAGATTGACTCTGGGAAATGACAAAGACAAGAGGGGTATGACAAATATTGATGGCTTAATAGCCTAGAGTGAGGGACACCTATTAATATGTGTTAAGGGCAAAGGAAAAGTGAGGTGACTGAATGTACTATTTGGTTGAAATGGAGAGGTCAAGTTACATATAGAGACCCAAGATTAATAGAAGTTAGCATTAGAGGCTTAAGCTGGGCAGAGAAAATGGACATTCCACGGTGAGAATACTTATTTGGGTTTTGTTTGTTTACGTAGGGGTGTGTGTGTGTGTGTGTGTGTGTATGAATGTTTTGAATGTGAGAATTTATTTCCTGACTTTATCAAGGAAAATTTAAATCAATTATGAAAACACAGATACTGGGCCCTCTACCTCTGGCTATGATGGATTAGCATGGGCTGAGTGAGGTTCCTGAAACAAATACAAGACAGAACAAAACACTGAAATCAAAGGTAGTTTTTTGAGAAGACTAATAATACTGGTAAATCTCTTACCAGACTGATCAGGAAAAAAAATAGAAAACACAAATTAGAAATTAGAAATAAAAGAGATGACATCACAGAAGATTCTATAGCTATTAAAAGTATAATTTGGGAATATTATAAATAATTTTATGCTAATATATTTGACTACTTAGAGGAAATAGACGTATTATTTACTCAGTCAAGAAAAGTAACCTCAAAAGTCTTATAGCTATTAAAAATTTAATTTGCATGCTAAAGGATTAACACAAAGTAAACATCAAGAAATTTTACCAAACATCTAAAGAGGAAATAAAAGCAATTCTATGTAACCTTCCCTGGGAAACTGAAGAGGACTGAATATATTGTATTTGATAAGGACAACATTATCATAATACCAAATTTAGAAAAATCTTTATAAGGACAAGAAACAACTGAATAAGACTTTCCAAAAACAGATGCAAAAGTCAAAATTTTAGCAAACCAAATCCAACAATACAGTGGGACATATCGTGACCAAATGGAACTTATCCCAGAATAAAAGGTTGTTTTTACATTGAAAACTAATTAATATAATTCACCATATTAGAAAGGCATAAAAGAAAAAAAATGATCATTCCAGTAGACACATAAAAATGCAACTGACAAAATCCAACCTGCATTTCACCCAAACTCTCAGCAAAACAGGAATAGAAATAATGTATGCAATTTGATTAAGGATATCTACAAAAATCCTGCTGCTAACATTGTACATACTGATGAAAGTTATTGCTTTTCCCCTGTGATCAGAAACGGATCACTTTCTTACTACTTCTATTCAGCTTTGTATTAGAACTAGTAAGTTTATTGGGGTTGCAGGAATAAGATCAAGTCATAAAATTAGTGGTATTTTAATATATTACCAACAAATATTCACAAATTGAAATGAAGCATAATATCACTTATAACACTAAAATTATTAACTACTTAGAGGTAAATGTGACAATGTGTAAGACATATACATTAAAATTAGAAAATGTTACCGGGAGAAATTAAAGAAACTATAAATGATTCATATCTCATGTTCATGAGGCGGAAGGATAAATATTATGATGTAAATTCTCACCAAATTAATCTGTAGATTCACAATCAATATCCTAGCATGAGACTTTTTTTTTTCTTTTGTAGGAATTGGTCAGTTAATTCTAAAATTCATATAGAAATGCTAAGGAACTAAATGTACCCACAAAGATTTGAAGAACCTTAAAAAGGAAGAAAATGTTGTATGGTAAACACTACCTGATTTCAAGGCTTATTATAAAGCTCCAGTTATCAAGAAGAATGGCATCAAGATAGACAAGTAATGGAACAGAAGAGGGAATCTATAAATATATTCTCATACACAAAAAACAGATTTTTGACAACGATGCAAAAGGAATTCACTGGAGAAAGAATTGTCATTTTCAAGAAATGGTTCTGGAATAATTAGATATCTATAAGCCAAAAACAAAACAAGTCAAAAAACATGAGCTGTGATCCATACTTGGATGCTTTGAACCATGTAAAAATGAACACAAAACAGATCATAGATTTCAGTGTAAAACCTAGAACTATAAAACTTCTAAAGGTAAGCATAAGTCAGTTTGGCTAAAGGATTTGAATTTTTAAAAAATCATTTCCTGAGCTAAAATTTCTTCAGGGATTCATAGGCTCTGTTTGGAACTCTCTTCCAGAAGGGAAAAGAAGCTGCCATAAATAACTTAGTGACGAGGAAATAATACAAGTAATATTTCTTTCACAGCACTTTCTTATACATTTCGACACAACTGAAAATAGAAACACAGAGCTCTTGAGCAGCGAGATCTAGGGACAGAGTTTGAGGCTTGCCGCTGAGCCCCATCCAGATTGCTGAGCCCGCATCCGTCTACCGCCAACCACTTCTGACACAGAACTTTCAGTCATGGGTAAAAATATGCCAGTGCAGAAGGCCAAATGGGCCAAGCAGGCTGAGCAGTATGTTGACATGGAAGACTGCATGATGTCTGTAACTAAGCAAGGAACTGATTTTTTTTTTTAATTAGGAGAGGAATCTTCTTTCAGTTGCTTATAAAAATGTTGCAGGAGCCTGCAGGTCATCTTGGAGCATCGTCTCAAGTATTGGGCAAATGATAGAAGCTGCTGAGAAAAACAGCAGTTGGGTTGAGAATACAGAGAGAAAATGGAAAGTGATCTAAGAGATACCTGTAAATGATGTACTGTCCCTTTTGGAAGAGTTCTTGATCCGAGAAGCTTCACAAGCACAGAGCAAAATCTTCTATTGAAAATGAAAGGAGGCTACTTCTGTTATTTGGCTCAGGTTGCTGCTAATGACGATAAGAAAGGGATTGTGGATCAGTCACAACAAGCACATCATGAAGCTTTTGAAATCAGGAAAATGAATTGCAATCAACATGTCCCATCAGGCTGCATCTGGGCTATAAACTCTCTGTGTTGTATTGTGAGAATCTGAAGTTTCTGGAAAAAGCCTGGTGTCTTGCAAAGATAGCTTTTGATGAAGCCATTGTTGAACTCAATACATGAAGAGTCATACAAATATAGCATGCTAGTAATGCAACTGCTGAGAAACTGCTTGACATTTTGCACATCAGATACCAAAGAAGGGGAAGAAGGGGAAAATTAGCTGGCTTCCCAAGTGGTCTACTTTATTCTAAAACACAGTGGACCATTTGTCATCCATATGTCCCCACAGTAATTTTGTTTTTTTATGATTTGTGACAGGTATAGGTTACTTCTATTTGAATTTCTGTCTTTTTCCTATATGGTTTTTCTCTTTGATTTTAGAATAGAGCCAATTAAGATTTAGGGAGTTATATGTTTTCATCTTTGGGTGGCCAATATGGGGATGTGAAATTTTCATATAAGCTATAAATGTTTGCCACAGTACTTTGCTAAATTGTGGCCTCACAAGGACTTGTGTTATAACTATCTCTATGTCTAGGCAAAGGAAACACCTATATATTGGTGTGTCCTAATATGGGATAAAAACAGTATTTGGTTCCAGTTTTAGTTGCAGTTGTGGAAATTGTAAGGAAGGAAAATTTCCATAACGCTTTTAGGGTTCCTGGCTAGGACTGAAAGAAAACAAGACAGATTAATAGAAGAAAAGCATACAATATTTATTTAATTAAAGTTTTACAAGACACGAGAGCCTTCAAATTGGAGATGCAAAGAGTCAAGGAAAAACTTTCCATTTTAATACTTAGATGTGATAAAGAGTAGACAGCCATGCAGAAATGTACTTTGACAAGAAGGGAGTGATCTAATGCTAATAGACTGAATGGAGAAACAAAGCCAGGCGTGCGTGTTTATGGCTTCTATGTGTGGCATTCCTTCCTTCTTTTTCTTGGCCTCTATGTGTAGCATTCATTCCTTCTGGATATAAGACAAGACTCCATCTGGAATAAGGGTCTTATGACCTACTAACAGACAAGGTAGGCCAGAGAATTTCTCTATGGCTGGATCTCACAAAGTTGTTGTAGAAATAGGTACCTCATAGACATAATTTGTTGAACCATGTGGATGGGTGGAATGCAGTTTCAGTGTTTACACCTTGGACTATAACTTCAGAAATGTTCCTTTATATGAAGTTGTCACTCAGTTTCCTCTAGAGTAGGGCAGAAATGATTCCTATTCCGTTATTTGTAAAGTTACTTCTTGTTTGCTTTCTTTTCTCTCTCTCTCTCTTTTTTTGTGACAAAGTCTCGCTCTGTCATTCAGGCTGGAATGCGATGGTGCCATCTCGGCTCACTGCAACCTCCGCCTCACGAGTTCAAGCCATTCTCTTGCCTCAGCCTCACGAGTAGTTGGGATTACAGTGCCTGCCACCATGCCTGGGTAATTTTTGTATTTTTAGTAGAGGTGGGAATGTTGGCCAGGCTGGTCTGAAACTCCTGACCTCGCCATCTGCCTGCTTCCGCCTCCCAAAGGGCTGGGATTACAGGCATGAACCACTGTATCCAGCCTTATTTTTGCAACTCTTATTTATTTATATTTAAATATTTTAAGCAACCTCAAAACAAATGTATGAATAAAGATGCTATACAAATGAATTGCTTGATATCCATTACTTCATGTATATCAAGTACAGCAGTAAAAGAAAAAAACTCGCATGTTCAACTTTTTATTTTGCTTTTGCCATTTTTTTAAAAAAATACTTACCTAATACGAATGTGCTGTAAAAACAGTTAACAGGGAAATAACTTGAGGTGATAGCTAATTTTGTTTGATGTCTTATGAAATATTCATGAACAACTTAATCATTGTTAAGAACATGTGTAATAAACTGATATGAGTAGAATACAAGTTTTATGAATGAACAAATAGAAACATGTGCTCTCCATTTTATTGGCTTTTTCATTTAATTTTATGTTAAGAAATATTTTTTATGCTTTTTTGCCAATATTTAGAAGGTATTACCATTATTTTTCTTCTACTTTCAAATTGAAGATGCAGTTTGAAAAGTGACTGATCACATTTTGAAATGTGATTGATATTAATATGTACTTTTCACCACCTTTTTCCTTTGCTGTATTTATTGATTTGTAATACTTTGAAATTTTAGTGATTAATTTTGACAGAAACAATTTTAGTCCTGCTCATATATGATCTAAAATTTGTCTTATTTTTTGGTGAGGAGCTGAATGTAACTATACAATAGAATATCTATAAGAAATAAATACTGGAAGATTAAACCAATAGAATGTTTTGAGCTTTTGAAAGTACATAAACATTTTCTACTGAAACTAGAATTGTGGTAGCAGGAGGAGCTGCTGGAGAGAACTGAGTCCAGGGGCATCAGTGATCTCATAAGGATCGTTGGACCAATCTGGAGTCAGAGAAAATGAAGAATCCTGTTTTAGACATGTGAGTTAGGAACCAGAGACAGCCTAGAGCTAGAAAGAATGACTGATTTGGGGCAATAAAACTAGTGTCATATTTTGGGTGAAATTTTTCTGAACCATGTTTGAAATATTTAAATATTTGTTGATTGATTAATAGCAACTTGTCTTTGAATACTAGAACTTCCTATTTTGTAAGTTATTGGAGAAAGATCTTTGAATTGTATTTGAAGAATTTGATCTAATTTAAGGGAAACCAATACCTTATTTTATGTTTTGATTTATTGATGAAATATAAATATTGCAATTTTTAATAACCCAAAGAGCAGCTTTTACTACAGATTAACATTAGATAGACCTTACAGTAATAAATTTATAATGAAATCTATATATATCTGTGAGAGACTGAATATGTAAATGGACAATGACCCAGGCATAAATAAAAACAGAACTCTGACTCACAAGCTCTGTAGCAATCAGCTCCGTATAGTCAAAACTTGGTCAGTAACCACCAGCATCCCTAATTTTTGCCCTGTTTCTAATTTAGGATTAACAAGAGAAAACAAAAGACTCCCCCATAACCAGCAGAGGATGACTTACTTTTAGATAGCCAGGCTTCAGCTTTCCTATGCCAACAGCCTCCAATCAGAGCATACTCGAAGCCTTCCAGTTTCTCTCCCTTTTGTACTGCACCCCTTCCAACTACTTTTGGATCTGTGTAAGATGCAAGTGATGGTGACTGATTCTCTGGCTATAGCAAGCTCTGAATAAATAGCCTTAGCTTATTCTCTTTTGAGTGGCCTTCATTTATTTTTACATCTGGAAATATAAATGTATGGGTATCAAAAATTATAAAATCCAAATATTCTCCTTTAAAATTCGTAAACAATTTTAGTATATAAGTCACTCAAAATTAAATAATCTGATGACAGGCAGTAAACATCTGGTGAAACTCAGATGTTGAGAAGCAGTCACTTCTAATAAAAATACTAGCTTTTCAGCCATTTCTTGATTTTGAAATACAGATTTTGAAATACAGATTGATCATCTGAATATTATTTTAATATATAATTTATATTAGTCCTATAATTAACCTGAGATCATACCTGATAATTTAAATTTTATCCAGAAAAGAATTTTGACTCTGAGTTAGTTGGTGAGGAATATTCAATATTTAGATAAGAAATTCAATTATCTTTTCATAGAAGCCAAGATGATTAGAGTTCAGAGAGCCAGAGGCCCTCTGCTGTTTCATTTTCACATATAGCTGAACCAATTATATTTTAAATATTTTTTTCAAGAAAGTAGATCTGCTTTAAAAGACATAAACTCACATAATAGTTATGGCATTATTATAATTTACTAAATATAACTAAATAACTATTATTTATTAAGCATAACTATTATTTAGTTATGTTTAATAAATTGTAATAGTTAATGTCATAAAAACTTTTTGGGGGTCTTAAAAGAAGAAACAAAAACGAAAACACCTGCCAATGTACATTTCAATCAGGAAATCCAGGGATATTAGTGGTTCTCACCCCCTTTTAGTCGTCACAATAACAATAAATGCAAACACTTATATCAGTAAAAGCTATACTGATGTCTAAAGCCAATGTGAGTTTTTGCCTTGAGAATAAATTAGAAATTTAAACAGTTTTGACTAGTTGATGGCAAAACAGTGAATCTTTTCATCAATTTTATTAAAAACAAAGATCAGTCAAAATTTCCTAGTTTGTATGGATAAATTGTTGGTTGAATTCATTACTTTTTAACTATTTGTTTTGTTCTAATGACTGAAAACAGTGAATATAGTGTTAACCATAATAGAAAAAAACAGGAAATGCACATACGTACACAAAATGATTCACATCCATGCTCTCACTAGCCTGTAAAATTTTCAAGTAAATGTTTTGCAGACTGAGCAGTAAGTTTATCTTCCTCATGCCTTCCTTTAATTATATGGTTTCTTAGATCTGTAAGTTAGGACTTGCTTCCCCAGAGTCCTCTACTTGACTTAATTATCACTGTGCCCTTGGGAACACTAAACATTACATTTCAAGCCCAAAGAAATTGATGCCTATCTGTAGAGCATACAAAACGTAACCCAATTTTCTTTTAGGACTTAGACTTTAAAGCTATATTAATTTGTTATTTAATTGCCACTTGCAAGTTTTTTAAAAAAATTAATTATCACTCGTTAGTCAGTGTATTATAGGGATATATTTATTATTCTCATGGATGTGTTGAGTGAACTAATTACAAAGAGTTACAAATTCTATATCCAGGAATAAGGAAATTACTAATGAAATTAATCGATGTCAAAAGTGTATGCTATTGATTGAATAGAGTTATGATGATAATTCAACTCTGCATAGAGATAAATGTTCACTGAAAATAATCTAAGTACTATATTAATGTTATATTGACTTGTGAAAAAGAATAGTGTTATAGTCATGTTCTCTGCTTTTATAGAGGGTATTACTTCTGGGATGATTATTTTAACCAGATTAACATTGTAATAAAATTAATTAAAAAATAATTTATTATGTGGTGATCAACCAGCAAAATGTTACGCAAAAATATCTGAAACAAATACTGTGAGTGTGGCTATAAAAATATCAGTAAGGAAAAATTGATTTGTTTTTTGATCCATAACATTCACAGAGAAAAGAAACATCATGAAAATGGTTTTGTAATCCATAATAATGTAATTGATGTCAGGTATCTGATTTCATTTGAACAATTACTTTAAAATAACTTGTAATGAAACTTATTGTAGTAGGAGGAATTGTGGTCCCCAAAAAGATACGTCCAAACCCTAATTCCCAATACCTTTGAATTTGACTTCATTTGGAAAAATGTTTTTACCGCAAATAATTAAGGATCTCAGGATGAAAGCATTCTGAATTACCCAGATGGACCCTAAATCTAATGAAATGTGTCTTTATGATAAATGTGGTATAAAGCCATGAGAAGACAGAGGCAGAGACTGGAGTGATTTGTCTACAAGCACAGACTGCTGAAGATTGCCTGTAACAATCAGAAGCTAGGAGAGAGTTGTGAAACAGATTCTCTCTTAGAGCCTTAGGAAACAACCAACCTGCCAATACTTTTGACTTTGGACTTCTAGTTTCCAGAACTGTGAGAGAATAAAATTCCATTTATTTCTTTTATTCTTTTCGCTTTTTTTTTTTTTTTTTTTTAAGACAGAGTCTTACTGTGTCACCCAGAGTGAAGTATAGTGGTACCATCTAGGCTTATCGCAACCTCTACTTCCTGGGTTCAAGCGATCCTTCTGCTTCAGCCTCCAAATTAGTTACAACTATAGGCATGCACCACCAAGCTCTGGCTAATTTTTGTATTTTTAATAGAGACAGAGTTTCACTGTTTTGGCCAGGCTGGTCTCGAACTCTTCACCTCCAGTGATCTGCCCTCTTTGGCCTCCCAGTGTGCTGGGATTACAGATATGAGCCACTGCATCAGGCCAAAATTCCATTTATTTTTTAAGTCAGCAAGTTTTCGTAATTGGTAAGGCAGCTCTAGTAATCCCAAGCACTTATGCATAAATTAAAATGTCAGAAGTTTTAATAACTCAAACAGAAAAGTGATTACACCATATTCATGCAACAAAGTTAAACAAAAGATTAACTCTAAGTTGTGATCATCCCTACATTTATTTTATATCTATATTTACAGTCTTAAATTAATTAAATTTGCAACAATTCTTGATTTCATGTTGTGTTCCAACACCACTGAAGATAAAGGAATAATATAAATGGACATGGTAAAGTCAAAACATATAAGCAGAAACCAGTTAAGAAATGAAAATTAACTTAGAAACTAACCACTTAATATGTCTAGAGAAAATTTTTTCTGAAACCTAAATAGAGGAGAATTCACTTGGGAAATCTGTAAATGCCAAAGCAGAACATAAAAGATCTTAACCAAATAATGCTAGCAGATGTGATTTTAAATAGCCAACAACCATCACAACAATCTTTATGCACAAAGTTTTTCTATGCCTCAGTTAATGATTGTTTATATAATTAGTTAGGAATTTCATCCTCTATGCAAAAGTTATTTTAAATGAAGTCAAAAGAATCTAATATACTCTTGGAGGATATTTTTATGCCCTAAATTAGGCCGACTCACAGAAAAATGCTTGAAATTTATCTATTTAAACTTACCAAATGTATTTACTTAAAAGATCAGCTAACTGACATAATTTAGTTCAGATACTTAAACTTCCTAAAATTTACTTTAGAACAGAAAGAAGTGTATTTTCTACTCAAATTATACAGAATATACTATCATTGCCAACTATTACCAGAACAAATGCATACATCTAAATGCCAGAATTTTTACCCTTTATAACTTCATAGAAGATAGAGTTCTCATTAAACAAACATAATGTGGCATGAAGCCAAAAGAATGAAGAGGTTTGAAATCTTACTATGGATAAATGTCTAATTAATCATTCTCGACTAATTCAGTCCTTTCATTTCTGATCTAAGCTTTTCTAAGTTGCTATTTTAGAACATATAATAAATGGCGTTTCAGAAACATATTTTGAAAGATGTTATGTCAAAGGTTATCTCCTGGTGAGATTTTTAATTTAATTAGAAGTTCAATAGAGTTGTAATAGGAAAAAAAAGTTATAATTATGTTTAGTAATGCTACAATTTGTTCTGATATGCTACTGAATAAACTAAGTTTGTAAGGCAATATGGAAATATGTTTTAGTAACTTAAGTTTTTATGAAAACATTGTATTTGGCATATTCTGTAAAATTTTTATTGCAGATGAAAGTTAGTATGCAGGGAATGTATCAAAGACATGTGTTTTAGTCTATTCTGGGTTTGATTCTTTTTCTTACATCCTACAATACTGAATAAACTAAAATAAGTAAAACAAGTAAACAAGTAAAACAAGTAAAACAAGTAAAATAAGTAAACAGCACACATAAATAAAGCAGATAAATACTCATTAAATGCTACTTATTACTACATTGAAAGTTTTATTTCTTCTTCATTTTTATCAGATTTAAAAAAGGTTTTTTGGTTAGTATGCATCCTCTCAGTATCCATCCTTTCATCTTTATATCTGAAATAAATTTGAAGACCTTAGTGAATTTTAATAAGCATTATCGATTATTGGAAATGTGTATTTTTTATCATATTTATTAACTAGAAAGGTGGCATGGATGTACACTGATTACTGAAAATGTGTATCTTTTATGATATTTATTACTTGGAAAAGTGGCATGGAATAGAGTTTTATGTGTGTTTTTATATGATGAGATAAATATAGCTGGCTATTTCTGATATTTTACTGCGTAATGTCAACATCAGGATGTGGATATTTATGAACACTTTGCCTTAAGTTTCCTGTCCTCCTCAATTCCATTAACCCTCACCTTCATGCCATGTCAACTACCCAACCCTAAGACTACGTATTAGATATTGTCATTATTTAGAATTGCTGTTGGTCAGATGCCCTGGCTGTGGCCTGTAGTCCCAGCATTTTGGGAAGCAGAGGCAGGTGGGTGGCTTGAGCCCAGGAGTTTGAGATCAACCTGGGCAACATGGCAAAACCCCATCTCAACAAAAAAATACAGAAATTAAGTGGACATGGTAGTGCACACTTGACGTGGGAGGATCCCTTGAGCCTGAGAGTTAGAGGTTGTGGTGACTCAGAGGGAGACCCTGTCTCAAAAAAAAAAAAAAGATTAGAGTTGCTGTTTTATCTAAAATTGTTAATAATATGGTGTCCAGTTTGATTAACACTTTTACTACTGTTTCTCTACTTAACCGAATCTTTGATCTCCTGGAGATTACTAAGGCCTTGGCCAATCGTATATTTTATTAATTATTACTGGTTAGTTGGGCTTTTCTGTCTTCACTTAATTCTCACTTTAAAGCATATCATATGGTTAACATTATCAAGACTGTTTTGATTGCAATCAACAGAAAAACAATTCAATCTAATTAGGGCAAAAACAGTGAAATTATAACTATCGGAAGGGCAGCAGTACAGCTGATCCTCATGGAACCCTGGAAATGGATGGTTCATTCATTAAATGTTACTGAATTGGTTAACCAGGTGAGAAAACAAATAAAAATATTTGACTTTTTCCATACACAAAATAAACCGAAGATCTATTTACAGAAGCAAACTTATAACTCTAAAAATAATTATAGCATTATCTTTTTAGAAAATTGGGATAGAAAATAATTTCTTGAATAAGGAGCAACTATTTTAATGTATTTCACAACCTTAAATTATATCTGTATCTTTTTATACTACAAGAGATCTCCTAAAGTTCGAAGCAGGCTGCAGATTGAGTATTTGTAATGTATATAACTGATTGATAGGATATTAAAATAACTTTTATAAATTGATAAGAGGAAATGCATGGTGGAAAACTGACTACAGAATATTATATCAATCAAGGGTCAGCAGGAATCATATGGCATACTTAAAAGGAGAATTTGGAGAGATTTAATACAAGGACCTTTTAGAAATGTAAGGGCAAGATTCAGGAAACCAACAAGGAATAGACTAGTTCCGTAGAGTCAGCAGCCAAAGAGAGGAATATGAAGGTATGAGGGGAGAGAGGAAGATAAGAGAGCCTGCCTGACAGGAGCTATAGATTCTGGTAGAGAAACACAATCAACCCAAGGTAGCCAGCAGGGAGATATCTAACATCACTCCCCTGCTAGTCTCTGGATTTTCTTCTAATGTCTGTCTCCAGTTAGGAAAAGCCAATAGGAAAGCAGAGGACTTAGAAACCCATTGATGTAGTCCACAGGGCTCTGACAAGAGGGTATAGAGCAAGGGTGGATAAAGGTGGAGAATGACTGGACAGCAAATGAAAGTTTTTGGGCATAAAAATAAACAGAATGATGGTTTCCAGATTCATCCACGTCCCTACAAAGGACGTGAACTCAT